>VUQR01001655.1:11374-41425 GCA_015108515.1 Hemichromis elongatus | reverse complement strand
CCGTGACCTCAGTGTATGAAGAGGACTCTCCATTTACATGAACAAATTGCAGTCTATTGGATAGATATGATACAAACCACTGTAGTGCAGTACCTGTAATACCTACAGCATGCTCTAATCGCTCTAATAGAATATTATGGTCAACAGTATGGAACGCTGCACTGAGGTGTAGCAGGACAAGCACAGAGATGAGTCCACTGTCAGAGGCCATAAGAAGATCATTGGTAACCTTCACTAAAGCTGTTTCTGTGCTGTGATGAGCTCTGAAACCTGACTGAAACTCTTCAAATAAGCTATTCCTCTGCAGATGATCTGTTAGCTGTTTGACAACTACTCTTTCAAGGATTTTTGAAATGAAAGGAAGGTTGGAGATCGGCCTATAATTAGCTAAGATGGCTGGGTCTAGAGACGGCTTTTTAAGTAATCTCCTGCTGTCCTTTCATCTCCATGTGTGACCTGGTTTGCTTGTGCGCCGTGTGTGTGAAAGAAGGAGAACGGAGAGCTGTTTACCATGAGCCAGATGGGATAAGGCACCTTTCGGAGGACATGTGGGGCATCAGAAGACACAAAAGGCACCCCACTACACCACAGAATGGAGTAGAGCCAGGGCTCATTCACTGGGTAGACAGTCACACTCACGTTATTGGCCAGGTACTCCCTGGGGGAAGGAAAAATACAAGTCAGCACTGAAAAGAGAGGTCCACTTGGTTTCACCTCTTTACTCCCTTGTCACCATTCACCTCTTATCATTCTGCAGCCACTGGAAAATATTGTGTGCATCGTAAAGCTGACTCTGTTTCATCTAAAGCTGCAGCAAAGGTCCCAGAGGAAGGTCGAGCATGTGTTCAAGGACCATAACAGTGTAATTCTGCAATTAGAAGTGGGCTGGGCTCACTTGGGTATCGTAGCTCATTGAACAGACTGTCCTGTACTTATAGAACAAAGTTTTTACCAATTCAAACAAAGCTGTCTTTTTCTTTTCTTTGTTTTTAGGTGCTGTGTAGAACACAACCTCCGTGTTTAATGTTGTAAAGCGTAATGTGAAGTAACCAATGTCTAGATAGTTAACATGAGAGTTTAACTCTGTGTAGAAAACACAGCAGCTTGTAGACTGCATAAGTGCTACAGCTATCAAAGAATGGGACACGATCCCTAACTCTACCACATTTAATGTTGTAAAATGGGCCATTTGAGTCTCTGAGGAGTGACTCACCTTTGGAGCAAGCCTAGTGTGACCATTACAGGAAGTTCAGATTTGAGCACTTCTAGGTCATTTTTGGTGTAATTCTTCAGCCCTGCGCTTGAAGCAGCTAACCTCGAGCATAAATAATGAGCTTTTATATCCAAAACTAGTCAGAAGATATTCCCTTTACTGTGAGCTATGTTTAAAACTCTTTCAGGGATTAGTTCCCCTTTTATATACACTTTGTCAAGCTACAGAACAAGTCAAGAAACAATTCGTTTTGTGTTTTTTCGGGTTTTGCTTTAAACAACACAGAAAACCTCCTTTGGGGTTTTTCAGAGCCTTTTTTCCTTTGCTTAGTAGCTGCTGCTTGCTCTTACTGTAGCTCTTTGTGGCTAGCCTTGCTGTAGCGGAGGGTCAGACTTGTAATTCCTCTCTGCCTTATCGCTTCCACTGACAGCTTCTCACTTGTGGTCTGGTGAAGCCCTCGCACCCGCCCCCTGTCTGTGTCGGGGGCCCACGTCACCTGGGACAAACACATATCACATGGAAAGACCCAGAATGGACAAAATGTAGTTTCAAATGCTTTGCGAGAAGGTGCTTTTTATAGGATTTTAAATGATGATATTGACAAGTAAGCTGTCATACAGCATATACTGAAAACAAGGCGGAAAGATTTGTCACAACAATTCACAGAATCAATTCCTATTTATAATATTTAATATTTAGTGTATTTAAAGGGGAAAGACTACTACAGGCAACAGCTAAATTCATTCATTTAAGAATGAGACCTGCAGTCCTCACCCTCTTCAGGGGAATGCCTGCTTTCTGCACAGCCCGCAGCGTGTCCATGAACCAGCTGCGGTAGCGTGGGTGCTCAGGTGGAGGCTTTTGAATGCTGAGCAGTGCTGAGCTGTTGGCCCTGGCTGCCAGACGAAGCATTTCCACCAGACTGCAAACCGTCAGGTTGCCTATTCTGCTCCGGTCCTTCGCTGTCAGTGATGCTACTGTCCAGTAGGGGTCACTCTACAAGCAGAGGAAAGAAACAAGAACGAGGTGGATGCTGAGGTGCATATTTGTTTAGCTTTCTGCATTATATGCAGGTTATTTGAAATCAGCATGAAATAATTTTGATAAAATGTTCTAGAAATGTTTTAGCTTTTTTTTTAAGCATCTGCATATTTTAGATCTCAATCCCTGGAAAATGAGACACAGCTTTATAAGGAGAATGATGCTGTGCTATTTGAGGGGAAAACATATTTTAAAGCTGATGGACTCGAGGTGGCTTTAGATGAAGTGGATCTTAATACCTCCAAAAACCACTGGCCTGCATTGAGAGAGCGTATGTCTGTCCAGTTGAAAAAGGAGGCATCTTCGAACTGTCTGGCTGGAAACACCTTACTGACATCTGTGGTCCTCCTCAAAGTGTGGTCTCGCATGAGGAAGGGAACCCCATCGACACTAGAAGTAGTAAAAGTTCAGTGTGCAGCAAACCTAAACATAATGCAGTTTAAATGAAAAGGCAGCAGTGAAATGTGTTAATAATGACCAAACCCTGAAGAGCAACAGATCTGAATCACATATTTCTCTCATAATTTACCATTAACTGTAATTATTGATATGGGATCCATATGTGGACCTCCAGAGCAAGCTGATTGCATTAAATACAAAGAAACCACAAATGAAAAGTGAAGGTGTGATTTGTAACCTTATGGTGACATCAGCCTCCAAGGAGCTGGCGCCATGCTGCAGGGCTCTGTTAAAGGACACCACGGTGTTCTCTGGAGCCAGCTAGAGCAATGAGATAACAGAAGGACTTCTGTCAGTCGCTGTCAGACGTGTGCGGAAAACACACACCAAGAGGAAATAACATATCATTATCTGTTTAGGTATAAATGACATAATATGTTAGAGCACTCCACGAGCACAAACCTCCACCAAGGCAGCTCACTTTCTGGTCAATACTTACATTTAAAGGAATAATATTGTATTTTGCATGTATTGATTTTGTATTCATTTGTTCTTTTTAAATACATTTTAGTACCAATAGTGTAACCAATACACACTTTGGGGTCAGTTTGAAAGAAAGGCAGACGTGAAACATAAAAGTGGGTTCAGAGGTCGAAGGTGACATTAATATTTGGATGGAAATATTATATATTTAGAATCCTCCCATACCAGTATCATTTCCTAAATGTTGCCAGTACAAACAATGGCAGTAAGAAACACACTTTTAAATAGCTTTCAGTATGTGCAATAACAGTTATCCAGCTTTTGTGTACATTTTTGACCAATAAATCATTAGGTTGACATCGAAGAAGTTTTATTGGATTGTTACCACGACCCTGCTCTACTCCCCTACAAGGTTTTACTAGAATTCATTGAAAATTTTTCATGTTTATAGACAGAATGACACGCACACACACAAACATGATGGAGGTAATAACACATTTCTTCTTTCTTGTACAGTACAGTACGTGGTGAAGTTGAGCTAAACTTAAATCACACATGATTAACATCATTAATTTATTTACTCTACTTTGTTTCTATACAAATGATGACAGACTCAGACATACACCCTGTAAAACTGATACATTAGTCTGTCTGTAAACTGTCTGTAAACTGTCACGAGGCAACAGAAGAGGACCCAAACGCAGACTTCACAGAGGCGAAAACGTAAACTCAAAGCAGCTTTAAAGCTGAACAAGAGAACAGGGACTAAACTAAACTCTAGGAACTAAGCACACGGGGAAGAGCACACAACTATGAGGGAGACGCTGACATAAATACACAGAAAGATAATGAACAGCTGACATGAATAATCACAACGAGACAGAATGTACCCGGGAACACAACAGTAAGCAGTCCTGGGAATTATGAATTGTTAAGGCTGTTTTCAAACAGATGATTGGTGGTTTACACACTGTGTGCAAATGGTATCTCATCAACATTGCCCTGTTTTTTTTCTATGGCACACAACACATCATGGTTTAGTTCTATAAATTACATTACAATTGGAATAAGGGAAAGGCAGAGTTCTTCATAATCATATTAATGCATGCTGTTCATTACATACTAGGGTTATGTGACGCAGCACGATCAATGTGAGTGTCTACTTACAGAGAGAGAGATGCATTTTATGTTAGTCTGTATTGATTTATCTAAAACCTACATGCAGTTTAGGTACACTGCACTGAGGTGAAAGCAAGGCATGTGTCTGAATATCACTGCATGCATGAGCGTGTGCACCTCAGGAAGGAAAGGAAACAGCTCTGAATGTCTCTGTGCATCTCTTGTCTAGTGTTGTGTAGCTACACACCACTCTGCACACATTTGGTGTACAGAGTGTACAGAAAAATCCCGTTCTTCTTTTTATTACCCAAACAGCTTTGTAGAACTCAGCAAAAACTGAACGGTTGGTAGGTCCTGGCAGCCATGCCATGCCCACAAAGAGCCTATTTGAACAATTAAGTGGATCGAGTAGTAAAGTCTGGCAAAGCCCCAACTTACCATAGGAGCTCCCCTTCGGCCAATGACGCTTGGTCGTGGTTTGAGGCTGTGACGGTCCATGATGCAGGGGCAGGTGAATGTGAGTGGTGCCAAAAGGAGAGCAAGGAGGACTACAATGTAGGTACACAACACCGTCACCTGGATATCTAAGAGAGTGCAAAAAGGGTCGTAAGTGTCAATATGCGACTTTAACTCATTCCATCTGCTCCTAACAACAAACATTAGTTTGCTTTGAATGCTTTAATAGGTAAGTGCTTGAATAAGAGAAAACAATCCACTAAAGCTGGATACATTAGACAATGACAAATCAGTTCACATATGTGTATCGATAATGGATGCAACTAAGTTTCAAATAGGAACCAGAAGTCAAAAGCAATCCCCATCATGATATTTACTTGAAACACACGTCAGCACTTACTGGATCTCTCTCTGCGGACAACATATCCAGCTACCAGCCAGCTGATAGCTGTCGCTGTTGTCAGGGCGCCAAGATGCAGGAAAGGTGCTGTGTACTGATAACGAAACATAAATGTGAAATGCTGGCCTTAACAGATGTCTAGTCAATACACAGCATCAGAGCAAAGCTTTGTGACACTGTTATGATAAAAATATATACACAGTATATAGAATATTTAAAATGTTACGTTCCATAGAACAAATAACTTTATCTTGTAAGGTGAAGACCCTACAATAACAAAGAGAAAAACCCAACAATCAAATGAACACTTATGAGCAAGCACTTGGCAACAGTGGGAAGGAAAAACTCCCTTTTAACAGGAAGAAACCTCTGGCAGAACCAAGCTCAGGGGGACTAACAAAATAACGGATAGTTGGGGTAGGGGATCTTAAACAGCAAATGTCCATACTTGGACAGGACATCCGTCACACACTCAGCATCATATCAATGCCTCATGTCACTGTTTAGAGAACGATTGAAGATGAGATGAAACCTACATATTTATGTTTTTGTATTGAAAGTTATCGATTTGAGCCAGAAAACTGCATAGATGCAATTAAGCATCTTTGCATATTTGACCCACCTCACCCTAACCCCACTTGCCCGTAGACCCCAGACCCCAGCTGCACAGATACAATGAGACCAGGCAGAGCTTGTTTTGAAAATGCAGACCTCACCTTCCCAGATAAGTTCCTCTTTCAAAATAGAAACGGACATATGCTGAAAAAGTTGCACTCAGTTTTTTGTAAAATTTTATAATTTTTATGGAGCATTAGGTATATAAATTTAGCCAACTATATTGGAACAATAGAGAATCTAATCAACTTTTAGTACAGTGATGTTAACTGTAGACCAACCTGCAGTGACACAAGCAGAATGTCCCACTCGTCTCCCCATAAGTCATCAACAAAAATGACACCAGAGATAGTGGTGAGCAGTGTAGCCAGCACCCCAATCTGTGGAGACCAAACACCACGTTGAACATCACTTTGTTTTGAAAGCATCAGAGGAGCAAATCAATGGCAACGACTTAGGATTTTTTTACCCAGCGTACCTTGTGAACCCAATAGAGATTTAGCTGCTGGCCCAAGGATATATGGAAAAGTGCTAAGATCTGAAAATGCAGCAAGATTTTTTTAAGTTGTATATCTTAACTGATGAATGAACAAGTCTGCTAACATTTACGCATGTTACCAATAAGAATGTGATGTAGGTCAATCCCACAGTGGTGGAAGCAAGGATGGGGATTGTCTCATCGCTCCATTCTCCAGAACGGTTGTACACCAGCCTGGAACGAACAGAACAGATGGTGGTGGTATGACTAATTCATTTTTGTCAGAGAAAGTAATTGCCTTAATTGCACATGACGTCAAGAGCACACTGGTATTTTCTCGTGGTCTCAAAAAGTTGATTCTGTTCATCTGGACGTGGCGTTTTCAGTGGGAGAAACGTTTCGTCACTCATCCAGGTGACTTCTTCAGTCTCAGCTGTCTGCAGGCTTCCCCAATCTTATAAACAGGACATTTGCATAATGACTGGAACCAGCCCACTGAACAATGGGCTGTGAGGTCAGCTCCTTCATCATTGATATGCAAATTGTCATGGTCATTGATCAACAAGCACTGATTAAAGACCATTGATTAGTGGCCATGAGTACCATTTACAGAGAGTTGGTTAATGGCTGCGATCACATCATTGTATGATGGTGACAGATGTACCCCTAGGCCCCCTTGACTGCCCGCTCAAACCTCCCCATCCAGTATGTGTACATCCTTGTCATTGGAAGAGTATGGGATTTACTTACGTGGATGACAGAGCATGCATGAAGATATTTGACCATGGTATTTATTTATTATAATATACAAGCTGAAGGGGCTGGCTGCCACACCACTGTGGTAAGGTCACCAGTCTGCTGTCCTTGGTCAACCATTACCAAACATTCAAGGCTTAAACTGCTTTTCATTAAGAAATATAATGAAAAAACTGACTCACCAGTTGAAGTCATTAAAATCATTTCGAGCCATCAACCAGAAGTAGGCCCAAAAGAGAAGCAGAAGAAAGGAACTGCACAAGATGACGAACCACGTACACTCCCACTGGAAAAGGACACAAACAGCTGATCATAGACTATGTGGAGATAATTTCCTTTTAGTTTGTTCTTAAATTCATTGTTTCTGGGAAGCACTTTACAACACTGGTTTTGAAAAGTGCTATGCAAACAAAATTGACAGTTGTTTTCATTTTTAATTATCAAAAGTCTTGCTTAAATTAAATCATATTCATTCAGTGGCCATCTATGCAACTCCAAAAGATATTTCTTTTTTATCCAAATCCATCCATCCATTCGTTTCCACTTATCCTTTTCAGGGTCGCGGGGGGCGCTGAAGCCTATCCCAGCTGTCATAGGGCGAGAGGCAGGGTACACTCTGGACAGATCGCCACTCTGTCGCAGGGCTAACATGCAGAGACACACAACCATTTGTGCTCGCATTCACTCCCACATTCACACCTATTCCAAAGTTTGGGGGCCATGATTGAAAAGGCTCGTTCCCCTCTACGTTTTAGTCTAGACTTAGGGACGGCCAACAGCAGCTGGTTGGCTGATCTAAGGGTCCGCCAAGGAATATAAGGCTGAAGTATCTCGGAAAGATATGGGGGAGCAAGACCATTTAGGTATTTATAATCCAGTGTTAGGACTTTGAAATTAATTCTGTCATGAACAGGAAGCCAATGAAGAGAGGACAGGATGGGTGTTACATGTTCAAGCCTGCGTGCTCCAGTCAAGAGGCGGGCAGCAGCATTTTGAACGAGCTGAAAACATGCAAGAGATCCTTGGCGGACTCCAACATAAAGTGCATTATAGTAGTCAAGCCCAGTTAAAATAAAGGCATGTATTAATTTCTCCATGTCATGTCTTGACAAAACTGGCTTCTATTTGCCTCAACTGGAAAAAGATTTTTTTGCAACACAGAACTTATAAGTTTGTTCAATTCATAATCCGAGTCCATAATGAATCCCAAATTTGTCAAATCCTGTTTGATATAAGACCCTAGCCAACCACAAATCCCAAACAGAATGCATGAAATATTATTAGGTCTAAGGTTTTTATTATTATTCATTTTCACTCTTTTGGATTTTTTGCACAGGTAGAGAGTAACACTTTGTTTGAAATACTGTCAACCTGAGTAGATCTTAAACTCACTAATAACCCATTTGGAAACTGCAGTAGTTAAAGACATAAGTTGACCCAAATAGTTAATAGTAGTAGGAAAAATCCCCCTTTAACAGGAAGAACCTCTGGCAGAACCAAGCTCAGCGTGGGGCAGCCATCTGCTGTGACGGATTGGGGGTGAGGGGAGGGAGACCGGAAAAAGACACAGTGTGGACGAGAGCCAGGGATTAATAGTAACTGAAGATTAAATGCAAATGATTTATGAACACATAAAGAGCTAAAAGAGGTGAATGAAGACGAAACACTCATCGTGTGAAGCCTCCAGCAGCCAAGACTTATTGCAATGTCACTAAGTGAGGGTTAAGGGTCACCTGATCCAGCACTAACTATAAGCTTTATCAGAAAAGAAAGTTTTAAGCCTAATCTTAAAAGCAGAGAGTGTTAGTTCTACTGCAGAGGGGCTGATAGCTAAAGGCTCTGCCTCAACTTCTACTTTTAGAAACTCGAGGAACCAAAGGTAAGCCTGCAGTCTGAGAATGAAGTGCTCTGTTCGGTTAGTAAGGTACTATGAGTTCTTTGAGATATAGCAGGGCCTGATTATTCAAGGCTTTTTATGTGAGGAAAAGGATTTTAAATTCAAGTCTGAATTTGACAGGAAACCAGTGAGGAGAAGCTAATGAGGGAGATAAACGGCCACTCTTTCTACATGCTTGCTGGGCTACGTGGCGCGAAAACAGAGAGGAGAGCCTGAGCAGCCAGTCAAGGACTTTTCCTTTCACTAGTTAACAGGCTCAGAAGCTAATTCCATATAAGGGGAGGTGTAGAGTATGATAGGCTAGTCAACAGATCCTATTGAGCACTGATCAGCTTTGCATTGCACCGTGCCTGGACTCACCCTTTCCAGTGGCTTATGTAAGAGGTTCAGAGATTATTACATGGGTGTGCAGGTAAAGACCAAATGGCCGCACTAATGAATGTGTTGAGCCATCAGGGAAAAACCTGTGAAAGGTTTCCATTTTAGCCGGGAGAAGAGAGGCCATCCATCAGTGAAAATCTTCTTGGCCACAAAAACATGATAGCAAAGTGGAAATCTCACAAGAGCCAGAGGCTCTTTTTAGTTTGTGTAGCAGCTACCAGGATCTCAAAGTAGGTAGCAAATTACAAAGAACTATGTGACACTGAGACAAAGTCACATTTACCTCGTGCTCCCGTGGAAACACAGTCCATGGTATGAGTCACTGTTATGGAGTCAAAATGATCTTCTTACAAAAATACAGCATTCAAAGCAATATTAAGGTCCTCCTCAATCTGCAGACCTCAATAAAAAAACGACCATATATTTGCTGGACAAGGGTTCCAGTTCCTTAATCTACCACCCGCTGTTGGTAGGATTAAAGGGTCACCCACGGGGCCAGAAAAGGGTCGTGACCAGCAGTTCAAGTAATCTCTAGCTGAGAAAAGTCCTTGGTAATGAAAACAGTCATAGAGACAAGCGTGTCAAATTTGCCCTGTGTAAGGGCCTAAGCCAAGTGCACCATAGACAGCATATACATGAAGTTAATGGACAACGTAATGAATTTGTTAGAATTTCTTGATTAGTTCTGTTTTGTTTAAATGAAAACAAAACTGAACTGAACTGAATAATTGAAATAGAGAGACGTCGAGTCATTCTCATTGTGCAGTTTCAATCTACTTTCAGAGGAGCTGTCCAGCACATGGTGCTTTCTCCTGAGTGATATGAGGCTTTCAAAGATCCCTCCACCACAAACCTCTGCTTTTAAATACAGTACAGGCTGATCTATATCAGACAAGATCAGTAGGAACTGAACATGGTCACTGACAATGCAAGCCCACAAATTCAACAGTCTGTATGCAAATAAAGAATAGCTTTTATTTCAATTTGAAGCAATTTCTGAGGCAAACCTCACAAGCCTTTATCTACCAGCTACATAGCTATGTTTATTTGTATGTGACTATCTGTGCAGTATACATGTAATATTGACTCTCTTTATAGATGTGGTTTGGTTTCAGCTTCATTAGCTAAGTGTTAACTGTTCTACTTTTTTAAACTGTTATCTTGCTGTATGTTAACGAACAAGTCTAAGAGCTTTAACACTGAACCAAGGCTAACAAACAGCAGTACTATTAAAACACTGTCTACCAACAAAATAAAATCAAAGCCTGTGTAACAGAGTAAGCAGACAGCACTAAACTTCATGAATTCAAACTTCTCTACTTACGTTCAAGCACAGTGTTTGCCACTAAATGAAGCTTTGTAAATGACACAGAGTGGGGGAGAGAGGCAGCTGTGGGCTTATTTTTTTTTATCTTCTTGGTAAGCACATCATCGGTGCCCGGCTCACACATTTAGTAAATAGCCTAATTTATGGCTGAGCCACTGGCTCTTTGTGTTAAGAAGACATCCAGCAGCAGAAGCGGTGGCTGCCCAGTGGGTATCCAGTACAGCTGGGTGTCTGACTCTGCTCTTCACATTCCAACACTGCACTGATTCTATCACTTGGTTTGCTGTGAAGATTGTTTTCCCCGGTTACTACGGCTTGCTCTAGAAGTCTCTTGGGAATTCAACAGGAAAAAAAAGTGGAATGACATCAGCAGCTAATAGATTTATTTTCAACCTTTAGGAATAAGAAAATATTTATAAAAATTAATGAAGCTTTAAAGAAAAAAATTGTAAAATTATTAGATGGTTCGGGGTAATTTGGGGTAATTAAGATAACCGAAATTTTGATTGAGTTAAATTAAATTTTAGTTATATAGAAGCAAGAATTTCCTTAAAATAGGTTATATTGTACAACTACCTGTGAGCAAGCACTTGGTAACAGAAAGAAACCTCTGGTAAAATCAGGCTCAGAAAGGTGCGCCCATCTGAAATGACCCTTACGTCTGATTAGTTCCAGCTGTGTTTCCCTCCTGTTTCCCATCCCCTCGTTATCCTCTGTGTATTGTCTTCTCTTGCTTGCTGTGTCATCCTCGACATTAGCTGTGTATTAAAGTGAGTGGTTCATGGTCTCTCATTTTACGTCAAATCATGAGTTCCTTAGTTACCAGAGTCTTTGTTTCTATTTTATCTTTTTGTTTGCCTCTTTTAATGTTTCTTCATACTTTGTTTTTAGTTCATTTGCACAGCAAACAAAGCTGCTGCTTTAAGTTAATTTCTTCCGTCTTTGAGTTCTGCATTTGGGTCCTTCCCTTGCCTGCCAACCCTGAAAAAATTTCATGGAAATGTGAATGATTTCGTGGACTATGCTTCCTCCATGCAGTCACTCTGGAGGACATGCTGACATACTGACAGCTAACCGGGACAAAGCTACTTTAGGTTGGGCTACACTGGCTCCTGGGGCGAGTTACAGGATTATTTTCAGCGGTGTGGACCTGGGTCTCTAATTCACTGAGCCTGGTGTCCAAAGCTACAAACAAACTGCCATTTTGGCAGTAGGAAGATGCAAGTTAGTTTTTAGTACGTATAACAATTAATTGATAATTCATCCATACAAGATATAAGATTCCCTGAGCCCAAAAGATCTCCAGTAGATGTATGCTATTTAGTCTGGCACCGTGTACTGCTTACATCAGTGTGCAAAAGCACATTAAAAACACACAATAACTAATAAAACTTGCAGCCATAAACAATACCCTGATTTAAACTTCACATTCAAGGAACTTCATGGAAAGAGTTACAATGCCTGTAAAGTTGTCAAAATAATATTGTTTTTTTAATGACTAATGCCTAAAGATAAAGGGTGATAAGGGTATAAATACAACATTACCCTAGATGAACTTTACATATTAGGCTCCCGTTGTGTTGTCACCTTTCACACAACATGATCTACTTATTTGGCCTTATTTTGACCACAAAATGGAAAATAGTTCATTTATGACTGAGGTGTGCTCAGTCTCAGTGCAGCCTAGACAGGACTGTGCAACATCATTACCAATCTGTGATGTAGTACTGGCATATTAGAATAAGGTACACAAAGGTTTGCACAAAGGTCACATTTTTGATAGCACACTTTGAAGACAGCATTTGCAGTGTTCAAACTATTATTCTAGCATCCACACTTCATGGTTAGAGGTATGTTCTTACCCTGGAGCTTTCATCTTGGGAACGCTGGTATCGCTTCCAGCGGCAGCCATAGATCCCAGTGACAAAGGAGACAAAGACTTGCTTCTCATAGACCTGTAAGGGTTGGTGTTTCACCATGCTCCTTCAGCCTTAACGTGACACCAGTCTGTTAACATCCCACACAGGACTGGGAACCCTGAAGAAGAATAAGAACCATTACTAAACAAAACAAGCCTTCAAACATTAGCTCAGTATTCACATATGCAATTACCATTTTCAGCAACGTGCCATGTCACGTCATGTCGCTGAGGTATATTTTCACAAAACAACAAGAAGATGTTGACAGCCCTGCACCATGTTTGGAGTCACAACACCCGTGAGAGACCGTCAATACACCAGCCAATAGTAAATCTTGTCTCATGCAGACATAATTATATGGTGCATGCCTTACAGTCGCTGAGTCAGTCTTTACACATGTGAGGATTTCTGGTTATTTAAGAGTGGCAAATAGAACTGAGAAGGCTGGTAGCATATAACTGTGTGGTATAACCTGAGCCCCTGAACATCTGTATAAAAAGAGAGAGTCAGAAGGAGACAGCGTGTTACACTCAGCTCACGTCTGGTTCAGAGAACATCTTTCTGCTTTGGTGCTAGCTACAAATGCTGGCATGGAAAACACTGTTTCTTATTTCTCTCTGGAGGAGTTGGTCTCTTTGTCACATTTTCAGGGTTCTTTTATTAGAATTTTCAGATGGTTTCTCCTTGGAATAACTTCCATTTACTATAGTGAATCACGTAACCTAAGGTGTGTGTCAGTTCGATCTATAATTAAACTTGGATCCTGGGAACAGGTTTATGTTCTAAGCATGTGATCTTAGGTCCGTCAGGTTTATAAACCACCTAACATCGGTGCTGTAGACAATGAAATTTCTTCACAAGGTTTGTCAAGTGTTGTATCCCTATAAGATTCATTTTAATGACTTTTGTCTAATGCCATATAAGACTTACATTATTCAGAATGAGCTATCTTTATCACCACCATCATTAATCAACACATTTCCTACACGTGCCCCAGCTATGAATTCATTTATTTATGGTTTCCACTCAAAGTATTTCTCTGTTTCCTTATTCTCTCCCTGTTGCCATTAGCAACTAAACCCTCCTGATAAAAGCTTAAACTAGTACAAATATGACAATCATCACTATAAGCCATGATTATCTAAATGAACACATTACAAATAGTAACTAGAGCTTGACAGCTGTCCCAAATTAACAGTATTGGTCCTCACGGAAAAACACTTGTTGTTTCTGTTATTGAATCAAAATTATATTTTTAATGCTAACATATCAGTGTTGTTGATTATTCATGAATTTTTAAAGTTACAGTTTTAAATATAAAAACACTGTAAAGCACATGATGCCAAATTACTCTTTACTTAAATTACTGAACAGAAAAATGTGGTTTTAGGGGTCGAATGTTACTCTCGATTATTTTCTGCCTTTTCTTCTTCTTTGGTCATATGCATGCATGTATGTAAAGGTTTTTGACAGATTATAAAATATTTGTGTTTTCTTGTTTTTATAACAGGTGGTCTAATAAATGTGTTAAGCACTGCTCTAGCAGCTTCTTAAACTGTCCTTTATGATCACACGCTTTCAGAGCTCCTGCTCAATAGGATCTCCTGCTGTTTTCATACAAATTACCAGGGCTGTCCCAAACAGCATTTTAAGGCTTACAAGGGTGGTACTAATTGAGGACAAATAATCAGGCTTCCTCAGTGAGATTTTTTAACAGAGTTCCAGATAATGGTTTTCGTTTGATTCCTCAAATAACAGTTAGGACTGAGAGTGAAAGATAAAGGCAGCATGAAATCATTAGACACTAAATTCTAAGTTCAAAGTTAGAAATACTTCTTTTCCTTTACACCAGCACCAGTGCTCTGTTACCCTGTGAACCAATGGACACAACAGAGAGAAAGAGAACACTACATTTTCCTGGGAAAGCTATAAGTGGTTGTGAAGCCTTTTTTTTGTAATGATAAAGGGGTATAAAAAGTGCTTAAATCTAATAACAAAGTCTCCAAGTGGGCAACAATAAAGTTAATATCTGATGCCCAAAACTACAAACCAAATACTCACTAAATATCCAAATAACACAGGATTTGGGTCTTACAAATGACCTCAGTCTTACTTTATAAAGCAGGTGAATGGATAGAGTCGTTCAGCTGCTTTATAAAGCCTTCAGAAGAATTCAGTCATTTCAGTCTCGGAGAAGATTCCTAGAAAGTGCAACTGTAGAGCAGAGGCCTTTGCATTCCACGGCTTTATCAGTGGCCTCGCCAAACATTTAACAGGATTCTCACGTCGCCTATAAAACACAAGCCAGATGTCCCACTGATAGCCAAGTAGCCAATGTGGCTAGCTGGTAATCGCTAATAGTGAAACAGTTATTGGTTACATGTGCGTAGTCTTCCTAAAGTGTTTCTCAGTGTTCCCATTATTCCATTCCAACCGGTCGCAGCAGATGGCC
Source organism: Hemichromis elongatus (assembly GCA_015108515.1). Classification (NCBI taxonomy): domain Eukaryota; kingdom Metazoa; phylum Chordata; class Actinopteri; order Cichliformes; family Cichlidae; genus Hemichromis; species Hemichromis elongatus. The sequence goes on along the minus strand of VUQR01001655.1, from coordinate 26,489 downwards.
CCGCCCCTCCCTGAGCCTGGTTCTGCCGGAGGTTTTTTCCTGTTAAAAGGGAGTTTTTCTTTCCCACTGTCGCCAAAGTGCTTGCTCATAGGGGGTCATATGATTGTTGGGTTTTCTCTGTATGTACTATTGTACAACATAAAGCGCCTTGAGCTGACTGTATTTGTGATCTGGCGCTATATAAATAAAATTGAATTGAATTGAATTGAATTGTTGAGTGTTAGCTACTACAGCTTTTTAGTAATCAATTTATTTGATTATAGATTTTTTTAGAAGACAACTGTCACACTAATCATCCTTTTTTTAATTGTACTTTTGACAACCAGTAAATACTTCAGGCATAATTCTGCCTGCATAACTCACCACTGTTCTTTTGATAGAGCTCATTTAAACGGGGTTCCTGGTGTGAAACTAGCTCCACTTTTTTGTTGTGGCTTCAGGAAGGTCATTCCAGAATCCTAATGTTAGCCTGCTTGATCCATTTCAAAGCTAGTTTTGATGTGTGTTTGGGATCATTGTCCTGCTGTGTCCCAACTGTGTCCAAGTGTGTGCATTGTGTCCATCCACTCTGTAGAAAGCACCAGTACCACTGGCAAGAATACAGACCCAGAGTATACTGATGCTTCTTTCATGGTTGGCACACACAGCCGTGTAAAACTCATTTCACAGTGGACAGTTACACTGGTGTCCAGACAGTTTCCAGTTCATTGCATGCATGAACCAATTTCTTCTCATCTGAAGTGACGGTTTGGGTCTTTTTCCAGACCTCAGCCAAGCGACGGCACATCTGAATATCTTGCATTTATATATAATTGTCTGTCTTTTAGAAATGGCTCCGATAGACCTTCCCAACTTGTGTAAATCTGCAATTCTCCGTCTTAGATCTTCACTGAGTTTCTTGGACTTTCCCATTGCTCTGAGTATTGGTCAGTTCAATGAGTTCAAAAGACCAAAACCAATTCTGTTTATGCTGACAAAGACAAACTACCTATTAACTACTAGTTTTACTAGCATTAACTACTATTAGCCAGTAGTTAATAGGTCCTGACCTGTGTATTAGAGAAAATCCAAAATAAATTCATACTTCTGCACTCACTTCTTGTGTTTTCAAGTCATAAAGATTCATGCTGTACAGTCATTCCAGGAAAAAGAGCTTTTCAACAAAGCCCCAAATTACCACGACATTCATGTTCCTGATGAGTTTCTCAGCAACTGCATGTGGAGCTGGAAGCCAGAGTAATACCCTCCTATTAAACTCCTCAACAAATAAACAGTACTTGTTGAGTAATGAGTAAGTGTCTTACACCAAGGACTGTAAGCTGTATGTACTCTTCAGAGCTTCTCAGTGTTAAAGTGTGAATATTTGTCGACCATTTGCTGCTAATTTAAATTTATAAACAGTATTTAGAGAAGAAACTGTTCGGCATCCACATCGCAGATCTCTGTCCTTTCACTGCTGCCTGGTTATTATATGAAAACTCTTGGGCCTGAAGAAGGTTTATCCTGGCAGATTTTCAGCATTCATAATCTCACCCTGTCCTCAGACAAGGGCCAACTGGAGCTGAAATCACAGCGGGCTTATTCCAGCCAGGTTAGCCTATTGTCCGCCTGCGTCACCATGGTGCTATCATCACAGAGCTGTGGTCATTATGAAGTAAACGAAGGCTGGTCAGATTCTGGCTGCAGTTTCTCGGTGATTTCACCCTCATTTAGAGCTGAATGAAAACATTTTCCCATAGCTTTGGACAACATTCAGACGCCTCTCACAATTATTGGGAATCAGGGTAAAAAAATAACATAATAATTTGTAATTGACATTCCAAAATTTTCCAAAACTCTGTACATTTCATTTATGATTAGGGTTTCCACCCATGATGACTTGGACCTCAGAGGGCTGAAGGACAGAAATACTATACCGCCTCTTCTCATATTCACCCACATGCTGAAATAGGCATAAACAGAGCATAAAAAAATTAAACATTGCTGGCAAGAACAAGATGTGAATGAGTACGTGTCCTAAAGGGAGAAACTGTTTCAGACACAAGCAGCAGTAGAAAACTGAGCCAAAGTGAAAGAGACAAAAACTGCAGTTCTTCCAATGGCCACTTACGTCTGCCTTCGAAAACAGTAAGGAAAAATCAGTCAATCAATACTGTTAAACGCTTTGACCATTTCTCCCTTCAAACGACACACGGTGGGTCTTTTTTTTTTATTAGAAAAACAGCTTTTTACAGCTTTCTCCACTCATTTAAGTCACCAAGCCTCTCTACTTAGTCTGTGGTGTTGGTGCCTTATGGACCATTTTTGATTTAATTATTTAACAAATAATAAATCAAAGGTGTTCACTTTTGAAAAGTTATGTTACCAAAAGTTGTGTATTAGTCTGTTACGTAGCACTAATTAGCAGGTACCTTCATCTTATGAATTTAGTTCACAAAACGTTTCCTGATATCTCAGCTCTCCAACTTCTTCTTTAAAAAAACAAACAATAAAAAAGGAAAAGCTGATAAAATGGAGGCTTCAAAATGTGTAATAAAAAAAATGAAATTAAAGTCCTATGTCACAGTCCAACTTTCATAAAGATGTCTGGCTTATTGTCCTTGTGGTCTGATATTTCTGACCAAGTTAATGATCGCAAAGAACAAATACCACGCTCACCAGAACAAACAATATCCTCACAGAGCTCCAACGAAAAGTAGAGTTGGTGCAACCAAAGTAAAGCAGCCTGATGACAGATTCAACATGTTACAGTTAGCCTACAAACTGCGTCTGACGAGGCAAACACGGGAACGCATTTTCATTAACGGTGGCATCCGATTTTCAACAGCGACTCAACCAACACTGATGAGCAGCCACACCTGCATTCTGCTATTACTTAAAGTGTGTTTCACCATTTGCCCTGACACTTGGACAGACTTTTTATTTTATATTTTATGTATTCATCTATTTTAAAACTAAAAAATGCTACTTTATGTCACGATACAAGTAAAAGTAAAACCAGTGTGAACGAGCAGGGCCTGACAGTCCTGAGTAGTAAATGTAAATTCTGATGCAACTCTATTGACTCACTACTAGTTATATATACTACTTAAATTATAATTAGGAGTGCTTTATGTGGTTTATGACATTGTCTATAGAAAATGGGCTATAATGAGTCATCAGCATTAGCTGATTACAGCAGCTGCATCCTGCTGATACATACAGCAGCAGGTGCTGCTGGACTCGCTGCTCTAATATGTTATTAAATATTAATGAATCTTCTTTTGTTTCTTGTAGCGTCTGTTACATATTACTGTGTGTCACAGTCTGTCAATTGTTTCAGGACAGCATTAGCCTGAAAACATCTCATTTAAAATCTGTCATTGTTGTTTAAGGCAAAAGTAAAACAGGGCTGACATTCACCAGGTCCTTCTTTCATCAGCTCTCCTTCTCTGCAGCCTTTCAGATGGCTTTGAGCCAGTTTACGCCCATGCAAGGTTTCTTTACCTGAGAGGACTTTACTCCTGTCTTTGAGTGGTTGCCAGCTTCTAGAAGTAGCCTGGTTACTTTCTGGAAGCCTGTGAGGCCACAGGTTGTGTTGACTGTTGAGTTGGACATGTGCGCTCACTCAATAACAATACAATAATCCCCTAAGTCCCAATCCACCAACCGCCACAGAGCCTCTATCATATCTGCCTATTATTAGCCTTTTATCTCCGTCACTGTTTCCTTTTTTTCAGGCTTCCATTCTTCACTCCTTCATGAAATTTATATACGCATTCATAAATAATACCCTAATCTTTCAGTGGATTTTGCCAAAAATAGAATTTCCATTAGTGTCACATACTTTTTATCCACTCAGAAGGAGGAGCAGGGCTTCTCTGGTAACCAGTGAGCTTTTTATAAAGTCAGCTCTGATCATCAGCTGATCAGAAAAACTTGGAACATCTTTTAGAGTGAGACCTCCTATCCAAGCAGCACCCACTGGTCTCACGAGGCAGTCTTTAATTCGTTAAATGTGATTTAAATGTGACAAATAATGGAGGTGATGCTGCAGGACGGCCAGGATACACAGACAGATAAACACTGAGGGCCACATATGTCTTCCACTAATCACATTTGGAAGCACAAAGAGACAGAGGCAGGTGCAATTAAAGTTTATGAAGTTTCATAGATGATAATGTTGTCATAATCGAATAAATGTTTTGTATTTTACGAACATTTACTAAAGCTGCTCCAATGGTTAACAAGGATTCAATTCAGATGTAGCCCCAAATCACAACAACAGTCGTATAAAGGGGTATAAAATGCTGTCATCCTTTCTCACAAACTTGTGTGATGTCTCCAAATAACTTGTGTTGATGCAGCAACTTCCAGTTCGATTTATTTACAACACAGAAAGTAATGTGCCATTAATGAGATTTTGGGATCAGCATTTATAAAGGACGGGAAGTAATTATTATCCAGTTATCCAAATAGGTTGAAATTATTTACATGTGGACTTCTAGCTCTAACCTGTCAACTCAATACAGTTTACTCAGTTAACATCACGCACAGACTGTATGTTCATCTTTACGCTGCTTCTTCTGCCATTAATCTGTTGTGCTTATGTCAAAATTATGTACATACAAAGTTAACATAAGCATGTATTTAAAAGTATATGTAATATAAATATGTATATTATTTGTGGGGGACAAACGGGGACAGATCACTCAACTCTTCCCCAACTAATCACACAACAGAGACACAGCGAGGAGCAGTCACTTGGCTTATACGGCAGTAATCCGATAAAGCGCACCAACACTCACCTCGTCTTCACTACAGCCTTTTTTATCACTGCCAATGCTGGAAAAGTCTCAGTCCCCTGTTAGTTAGTTAGTATTTCCATGGATGCTGACATAACGCCGTCTCTTCGCAGTTTAGGGATTCACACAAGACTTTCAGGTGACTTTGAGTGTCAGTGTGAGACGAAGCAGCGGCACACATCAGCGTGTTTTATCCCCGGACGAGAGAGCTGAAAGGAAAAAAACAAACCCTTGTAATAAACGAAAGGCTTGTCTCTGCTTGGATACAGATGCACCTACATGAGCGCTCATAGCAGAGTGAACACTAACTGTAATCCCTGTGACACTCCGTGGGCGGGACTGTGGCCCCACACTGCAAGAAATATCCTGTCTCAGCAGTTTTGACACCTGACCAAAGCACACAGGCACCTGTTGAAATGTGGGTTATTTCTTGTAGTGGGCAATGAGTGTCTCGGGTAAGTGGACCTGAGCAGCAGGGCCGCACTTTCACTCTGAGTGGGCTTGGTGAGACAAACGTGATTGTGTGGACCCCAGTGAGCCTTTCTACTGCACGTTTTTAGACAACAGATAGCTCAAGATGCTAATGCTAATAGCAAAATGTACTGGATATAAAAATCCTCTTACTGTCAAGTAAAAGCTGAAGGTTTGATGCCAACGCTGTTATGTGGGCTTATGTGGTTTAGATCAACAAGGAAATTACTGTACATGTAACAGCAGCACAGAACAACTAAGACAGTATTTCTAGATAATATTATCATCTTCAACACTTAGGTTCATAATCCCTCTGTGCATCACCACTGTGGATTTTAAATGAAACAATCAACATGTTCAGCTTTTTGGCTGTTCAAGGAGTTTTACAGAAACTTTGCATTAACAGTTTAGAAAACACTGGCTCCCATTTTCAGAAATGCAATTCAAAATGAACTGTAGGTGAGGCCTGTTCTCATATTTCTCATTACAAATGAAGCAGACATAATATGTGAAGTTGATTCAAAGTGTTACATTTTCAGTTGTTTAGCTTTTCATTGCCATTTTAAATATGAGGCCCAGAAAGATGTCAGTGCAAAATGAACCTTTGAACCTCAGAGAGATTATAAAAACTTTAACGTTGGCTAAAATCAACAAAAATCTGGTGATTTGTTGAGCTGTTACTAGAAGTGGAGTGGTCAACAGAGTATGCTTTTTCTTATTTTCTTGTGAAATGCACTGGATACAGAAAGACCCACAACTGATAATGTCTGCAGTAAAGGTCTCACAGGGCATCTCGCAGCATTAGGTGATGTTATGCACTAAAAATAAAAGTTTTTGTATTTCTGTCTTTGACTAAGTAATGAAGTTCTGCAAATCAATCCAGTTGTTGTGACTGATCACCTTTATCCTTGGATGAAGCATTTTATCCCGATGTGATTGGTTTCTGACAGGATCACTTGCCCTTGAAGGCTTACTGATTGGTTCATTTGGAGGAGAATTGTGTAAATCATGTTCTTTGCCCTTTACCAAATTCCAGACCATTCAAACACTCTTTGAGATTTTGGACCAACATGTTAGCTAGCACTCACAGCCATCCTGATCAAAGCACCAGTCGAGGGAATATATTTTATAGGAATGATCCATCTCTCCAGCAGAGTCCCAGAGATGTGGAAAAGAAACATCAAGGCACAAATGGCACCATAATGGAATTTCCTTTAATTTGTCTGTGTAACAAGAGCTGTGATGGGTCTGTGCTGTTTAGTTGTATTAAAAAATTAGTTTGTGAAATGTCTTTAAACTGCTTTAAAGGCTAGATCATTGATAAAATCTCATGAACCTCTCTGAAATACAAGGTGTTATACCTTATAAGAAAGTTGTAGATGGCGTTTTACAAATGAAATAAACCTGAGACTTTGAACCCTGAGACTTTACTAAAATATTTTTTTATTTCTAATCAAGTTTAAACTGAAAACAATCCAAATAGTTCTTTGTCCCAAGCTGAGAAGGAGTCTGATTAAGTTTTCTTTTAAAACAAACTTTCCATAAATATGACAAGAAATACCGTGTAAGGATGCAAAGTTGTAAAATTATTCTTTAAGAGTACAAGCTGTATGAGTAATGTCCACAGTGTGTGGTCACATTATTAAGAAACATCTCAAATCTGCATCTCTGTGTCCTCTCTGCACAGAAAAAACAAAGCAACAGTTCACACATTACTATAGTAGAGTGCAGAGGGAGATGCAGAATGGGAGGACGAGTTATCCTGATCAACCAAGATGTACACATGTGCTGTTAGCGCTTTAGCCTTTGATTCTTTTCAGGAGATCAAGCACACGTCAAGGGACATTTGCACATTTTCAGTCTGGGTGGAGATGTCAGGAAAGGAATCTCAAGATAAGAGCTCAGGGTAAGAGAGAAATAACTTCATTAAACCTCTGCAGGGGAGGGTGCTGAGGTTGCCAAGGAGGGAAGAGTGGCATCAGGCCCGAGCTCATGGAAATGTCCATGTTTCCTGGAATTTACCAGACAACACGGTTGGCGGGGGGCTGCCAGATCTCAGGCTCAAAGGATGACGTGTAGGTGGGAGTCATAATCGGCCTTCTAATTGTACCATTTTCCCCCATCCCTGCTATACCACTGTTCTGATTTGTAAAATTCCTCCTAAGGCTGGCTGTAAATCAACTGATAAAATCAGTTACCAGCAAAAGCTAAAAAATTATACAACATTTGCATTACATTTCTCACATCATAGTTCTATTTAAAGCCTTTCGTAAGATTTAAGTGTTCAGAAAAGGCTCTCAGCATAAAAAAAAGCTTGGGATCAAATACACCATTGCTCTGCTTCTCTCTCCATTTTCCTTTCAGACTGTTCAAACAGTTGAAATGATTGTTGTAATATGTACATAATGATGTACCTCACCACAGAGGACTATGGCGGCAGTGCCTTACCTCAACACCTGGCAAAGCGGGAGAGGAGATGAGCAAAGTCTTGTAAGATATCTGGCTATTCCAGGCCCAGCAGTCAGAGATTAACCCTTGGCTTTGGATAATTACATAAGATCCCTTTAATCCTTAGCGATTTGGCAGTGGCCGTGAAGATCCCTCAGCTAGAACTTCTTTGCACATGAAACGCACGCTCAGACACAGTGTTTTAACCAAATGTTGAGGATGACAAGAACTTTATTGGAATGTGGACAGAAGCCATGAGAGGGATTATTGTAAAGCCTTATTTGTGATGCCTAAAACAAACACAAACCTACTATATGTTTTTGTGTATAGAAACGAATTAATAAAACTGTGCTCAGTAAGTGGTTGTAGTGGCATTGGCAGCAGGAACGCTTAATAAGAGGATTTATGTTCGCCTCCTATCCATAAGTAGCTCTTTGTTGGCCTCTAGTGGCCCTGGAAAGTAGCAAGGTCTGTCAATTTGAAATCACCATTTTTGCCACCATTCGTTGCTAACACATTGAATTTGCAGGCGGATGGTCACTGGTTCGATTCAAACCAGAGACACAAATCCCCTTTAGGGTTGCATCAGCGAGGGCATCTGGTGTCCAGCTCTGCCAACTCAGAGGTTTGTTGTTATTATTGTTACGTCATTATTTCAACAGCTGTAACAATCTGTTAAATATGAGAAAAACACACTTACTGTTATTATCCTGTCTTATTTTAATGGTAATAAAAAAGATAGTTGTAAGCACTTCTCAGCATCTTTAATGTTATAGTGAGAGTAATCTACCTGGTGATATGATCACATGTCCCAAAGAGGCCTTCAGTCCTATGTTAACATATTCATGTTGAAAAGTGCTTGAACACAGCTGCAAAGAAATAACGGTGTGCTGTAACAGATGAAGGCGAGTGTTACAGCACACATGCTTCCACTGCTTCTGTAACTTCCTGCTGTCTGATTCACTCCTAAACACAGAGGTTGCGGTGTGAGAGTGCACATGACATGAAGAAGAAGAGGAAGGAGGAAGGATTCATGGGGAAAGAAGAGTTACTCTGACACTATGGGGACTAAATACTGTTTTGAGTACTGACGCAGCTATCAGAAAGAATCAGATGTGGTATGTAGTGAAGCCCATTCCAAAAATCAGCCCATCTTTGCAGATTGAATCTGACTGTATTGTGTACAGAGTTCACCACTTACAGCATTACTAAAGTGCCAAACTACTTTCCAGACAGTTGTAGTGCTTCAAAGGACTTCCTGTTGTATTCAGTGGCGTGCTCCACATTCCACTGCCCAGTGTTCAAATCACACAACAGAGGTGGAAACGACAGGATGTGGAAGAAAGAAAAAACTTCTTTTTTTGGGGGGGTACCAAGTACTGAGATAGGACAATTATTAACAATACTTGTTAATGCCACTACGGCTGTAGGTCCCCCAACACCTGCATGTTGTGCATTGTGAAGAAGAACAGTAATGAAGCTACCACATAATAAACAGGACTTTATTTGGAAAGTGTGCACACTGGTTTCCTCAGCCAGACACCTCTCTGTTACTGACAGTACAATATACATTATGTGGAGTTTGTTAATACAGTTAGTCATGGGGAGTAACTTTAGCAGAGGTCATGAGATAGTAAGTTGAGTATTTAAGGGTTAACTGTTTGATTACTCTTTCTAAATTAAAGTTTTAGGCTTTAGGACCTGGGAGGATGATGCACATGGGCGGGACTGCCCTGGAAATATGATTCCAGGGCAGAGATTTTCATGCTCTGGGGCCTGGGAGATACATTTCTGTTCTTTGCCATCAGATACTTTCATTTAATACCGATCAGGTCAGTGCCAGGGGGATCTTTTTGTAAGCAGCTTGACGAAAAACCTTCCGAGTTATTCAAAGGACCCAATAAGGTAAGATAAATGTGGTCGGAGCATGGAGGAGGGAGGGAGAGAGCAGAGGGCTGCCATGAACCGGTGGGAAATGTCCAGGCATGTGAAAGAGGCCAAAAAGTCTGTCTATCTTTAACATGGCTAAAGATTCCTTTACAGCCATTTAGTTCCTACAAGTAGGGGGAAAGCAAAGTAAGCAAAGCAAGCGTTTGCTGCACAAAACTAGAACTGCATGAGAGTGCAGACTTTAGGGAGTTGGCTACACCTTTTGACCCGATTTAATCTGTAACAAGGGATGCCTCTCCTTCTTTTATCTACATATTTTACATATTTTCAGTGCCAGTGTCATTCATTCTAAGTCATGTGTCCAGAAAAATGAACAGTTTGTGACATCCTCAATCAGACTGATCTAAACAGCTCTGAACTACATCTCTATGTGGTGCAATGCATAGAGCCTGCCCTCCCTACAGTACACGTACATTCTATGTACATGAACTGCTGTAAAGAACAACGTGTCTTTAGCTGTAGGGGTGTGTCATGCATCAGTGAGTGGCAACTTTCCCCTCACCACAAATAACCAATGAGCATCAACCAAACTTAGTCCTGTATTAGAGAAATTTATATATTTTTTCCACTCTCAAGTCATGAACAACTCAGATCTTGCTGACCAATGTTTTCGCTTAGACACAGTACACCCTGAAGCTGCCTACGTGGCTGTTATACAAGTCATAGCTTGAGGTTTGCACAGAGAGATCTGCTTTAAATGGCATGGGCCAAACCACACTTCCTAACCTACCACAGCTTGCTTCTTTTAAATCTCACGAGTGAACCCTAAGTATGCACTGTGTGTCTTCATGTCTTCTCTTAGGTTTTCTTTCAGTAACATTACACCATGTGGGTAATAAACCTCGTATGTCTGGTCCTTCTGGCGACTGCAGCCTCGGCAGCCACCTCTGCATCAAAAGACAAAGTGTTGGGTAACCATGCCACCACCCTGGCTGACAGCACGGCCAATTTGGCTTTCAGTCTCTACCAGAGCATGGTAAAAGAGAAAAATGTAGAGAACATTATCATTTCCCCAGTAGTCGTGGCCTCCTCTCTGGGTCTCGTGGCTCTTGGAGGAAAGGCCTCCACTGCATCTCAGGTAAAAAACATCCTAAATGTAGCTAAAGTGAAAGATGAGCATCTCCACTCCAGTCTGGCTGAGCTGCTCAAAGAGATGAGCGACCCAAAGACTCGCAACATCACCTGGAAGATTAGCAACCGCCTGTACGGACCCAGCTCTGTCACTTTTGTGGATGATTTTGTCAAGAGCAGCAAAAAGCACTATAATTGTGAGCACTCAAAGATAAATTTCCGAGACAAGAAGAGTGCTGTGAATTCCATCAACGAGTGGGCGGCCAAGTCTACTGACGGCAAACTGCCTGAGGTGACCAGGAACGTAGAAAAGACTGATGGGGCGGTGATCATCAGTGCCATGTTCTTCAAATGTGAGTGGATAAGGCTATGTATACATGTAGTATTCTACACCATTCCCTAAAAGGCACCTAAAATGAACTGAAAGTTCTTCTCTCAGGTCACTGGGATGAGCAGTTCCATCCTGAGATGGTGGATAACCGTGGATTCACGGTAACACGGAGCTACACTGTTTCAGTACAGATGATGCATCGCACAGGTTGGTGGAGACTGTCCTGTCCACTTGTTCAGAAACACAGTTTTAGACTAGGAATGGTAGAAAATTTGGGGAAATGATCAAAGTTACTGCCTTGGGATCAAGTGGGACACTTTCCAGAACAGATGGCCCTTTATTTCAATACAATGCTCCAGAGGATCACAGGGCTTCAAAAAGTGGTACCCTCAAACCTACAAACACAAGAAGACCACTTTTTACATGTGCACATTTCACTAGCAAATGAGGGAGGGACGAGGGACTGACTGCCTTGGTCGGAGACATCGACGTCTCCAACACCAAACTCCCAGTAGAAGGATTTTTGGCTAGCTTAGCTAAGCTAGCATACGTTCTGTTTACTCTTCATACTAGGTTCAGCTAAAACATAAGTGCAGTTACCTTTAAAATCTGTGTTTTTCCAAAAAAAAGTATTTATAGGTGCTACTATTACTGATACTACTACAACTTTAAGATCACTACATATGTTGACTAAACATAGATATTTATGAGTAAATCTGATATTTGTCACTGCTGTTTGCTGTAGAGAGGAGTCAGACTGACTGCTATAACGTCTGGGGAGATATTATCGTACTGTATCTGTTGGTAGCAACTCGATTTACAATAACAAATGATCATAATTTGCCACTCACTTGTAAATGGTTTAAATAGTTATGAATGCTGGGCACTTACAGTAGGATTATTTCTTCCCAGTTATACAGAAACAATTTCCAGTATTTACTGTATGTATCCAGGTAGTTACCAGTTCAATATCCAACATTATGCAGAACTAAGTAGAAGTAATAAATGTAGCACTTTCTTTTTTCTTTTCTTTTTTTAAACTGTGAGCAGCAGACATTTTTAAGAGGCTTAAGAGTGAATGGACGGATTAATGATATTTATAATGAATTTGTTTCATCAGGTCTCTTTGGCTTCTATGATGACAAAGCCAATTCGTTATCTATCCTGAGCATGCCTCTATCTCATAAGAAGTCCACTGTGGTATTCATCATGCCCTACCATGTGGAACCTCTGGATAGGTTGGAAAAGATGCTGACCAAGAAGCAGTTGGATAGATGGATGGGTTTGCTTCAGGAGACAGCTATAGCTGTGTCTCTGCCCAAAGTCAGCATGGAAGTCAGTCATGATCTGCAGGTAAACAATTTTCAGCAGAAACTACTGAGCCCTAAGCAAATAACAGTCTTTTACACTGTCACTATAAACATTTCATCTTACTCCTCAGAAACACCTCCAAGAGCTGGGCCTGACCGAGGCTGTGGACAAATCTAAAGCTGACTTCTCCAACATCTCTGGGAAGAAGGACCTCTACTTGTCAAGTGTGTTCCACGCCTCTGCTTTGGAATGGGACACTGATGGAAATGAAATTGATACCAGCATCTTTGGCACAGACAAGCTGAAAAACCCTAAACTGTTCTACGCTGACCACCCCTTTATTTTCCTAGTAAAGGACCAGAAAACAAACTCCATCTTGTTCATTGGCAGGATGGTCCGGCCAAAGGGTGAAAAGATGAGAGATGAACTGTGACCCTGTGTGTCAGTTAGCTGTTTGGCTGTGATCATAGGTGTAGATTTTATACTGCAACATGCTGAGAAATGAAGAGAACAGCCGATACTGTGTAAGAGCACTCTTATATGTCACATGGCAACAACATTTCCTAACACACAACTTAAACATTTGTCTTGTAATTACTGTACGAGGCGATGTGCACATTTTGAATTTGAGAGTTTTTAATATTTCAGTGTGTGTTTGTTTGTATGTTGGCAGGTCACATTATGGACTGAATGCTTACATTAAGTATGACTTATTAAAGTTTTTGTTAAAGCACACTTTATTCTAATGGAGTGGCATTAACATCAGAATTTGTGATCAAAAAATGTTTCTGGTGTCATTAAGTCTTAAAACATTATGTATAATGTGCACATCCTCCAGGAGTCTTCACCTTTTTTTGTCCACTTGTCTTTGTTTTGAGTGACCCTGAATGCAGTTCGATATGATATGATATGATAAAATATGGTTGAGCTGTTTCAAATGTCCAGTTTTTTGCAATAAAAGTACAAAAAAAAAATGAACCAGCATGTTTAATCCATATTTTAGGATGCTACAATGCTACTTTGTGTAATGTCTGGTTTGCTTGTCAAGAATAGGAATTTGGCCTTAGCCGAGCAGGGTCTTAGTAGACTATAGCGACTGAAAAATTCCACTGAAGGTGATCATATGGCCTCCTGGACAGCTGTACCTTCAAAGGGGTATACCTGGACTCTGAATCCACAAACTTAGGATATTTATGGATATGCATGTTTTGGTATAACCACGTGGTTGCTGCAGATGCTCCAGAACATGGTTATCGCCACATCCAATGACTGTAGAAATTTGTCAGTAAAGGGGTCAGGCAGTTTTAGTTTTGAATAGCTAAGAAGCCAAAATGCAGATCAGTCTAAATTTAAACTATTTGCATATTTGCACAGTTTAAATAAACCAATCCTAGTGCTATTGCTGCTATAGCGTATAATAGGGCTTTTATAGCTGAGGTACCCCTTAGATTTTACGCTGCAACCATGGTAACAAGATACCGTGCATAACACTCGTTGTGGTCATGTCACCCATTCTCAGATCTCTTCAGAGATGTGCAGTTATCTTACAGGTCATGTCATCTGACTTTCAATAATCCACGCTGTCTTTGCTGAAAGTGAACACTGTCAGCAACCTGATCATGATTTCTAGTCATTGGTCACATCAGCAACTTCCCAACAACAGCTGCTCCAAGACATATTAAGCTTTCTGCTCGTAAGTAAGAAAGCATGTAAGAATCAATACTGAAGATTACTGTCATTGTTAATAGCACAGTACAGCTCAACACACCACCTAAAGGCCATCTGTATTTATGACACTAGGAAAAATAACTCAGACCAAAGAGATGCATTTCCTTTCTTTGGCGGTGTATGCCTGCCTTTTTGACATAGTGAAGGCAGTTCTTTAACATGAACTGCACTGTAGCTTACAGTGGAGAATGGGTGGTTAATTGCTCCTCTGCCTTTCATATAGAAACAAACAGCTGTAGAGATGTATATAACAGTGGAAGTATCCGTTCTCTGTTACTATATAGATTTGTGTTTTATTTTTTTCCCAGCCTATTGTTTTGTCGTCACTGTACACACTATTTACACTGTGTTACTGACTTGTTAAGACTTTTTTGTTCAGCGGTTCCTCTTTTGCTTGAGCTGTATGACCCATTTCTGTCTAATTATTGCTGACGTAGTAAGTAAGTCTTGATACTGTTTACTGTTGCTATGACACAGTCCACACTTTAACGTGCACAGGAAGAGAACCGACTGCCAACCCAAACCTGTTATTGGTAGTAGAATGATGAAATTGTGTATATTTATTGAGTGAACCAGCAATAGCATTTTGCTTTTGCAACTTTTTTAGGTTAAGAGTTAAAAAGTAGCATGATGTTTACATATTTACAAAGAAAATACACAAAATATATACGAAATGGGCACTTGAGCGTTACCTGAACACCTTTGTTTTTAATACCTTCGGGTTGTGCTTTTACTTTTTCTGTATTTCTATTTTGCATTTCTTGTTTTTTTAACAGCAGCTCTGCTATCGCTTTCTCCATCGCGCGTGAAGGAGGGCTCGCGGAGCGCTCGTGCACTATGATGGGACTACAAATCCGTTAGCGCCTACAGCCTCCTCCTCTTTCATCATGGCTCCCTCGATAGACAGGCAAGGATACTGGGGCCGGCCGACCTCAACGCTGGACTGGTGTGAGGAAAATTATGTCGTGTCCTTTTACATCGCGGAATTCTGTGAGTAAACACCCACCCGCACCCTCGTTTA
>VUQR01001655.1:0-11348 GCA_015108515.1 Hemichromis elongatus | reverse complement strand
TACTGTAAAAACGGGGGGTTTAGGGGTTCGTTCAAGGCGGCTTTAGGCTGGGAGAGTCGTAGTACTTCGCCCCTTTAAGATAAACATAGGAAGAACTGGTGTAACTGTAATTTGGTACATTCCTATTATTGTGTTAGCTCGGCCAATAATACGATTTTCTCCGTGTAATGTAAACGTTAACCTGTACGGCATTTGCTCTACCGGAGCTGTAAGTAAATGAGGAAAAAGATACGCTGTTTGCAGCGGATATATTGTCAACCTGTTCTGTGTGCATCGTAACGCTAGCCAGCACTCGCTACATGTATCGAACAACCTTTAAACCTGTATGCAAAACAGCTCAGCACAAACAGCTCGCTTCACATTATTTCACGTTGCCAGCCATTTGTGTTACAAGTCCGCTGTTGAACGTACTCTTCCTGTAAGATAGTACATTAGTCATTTACGGACACCGCTGGAAACTTGATGATCATGGGCGCCTCTCTGCCTTGTCCACCGATAAAAGAACCTGTTCCTCTGGAACCGCGATCTAAGATTTAACCGCTGTTTTCATCAGTCTTATCAAAAAGCTGTCGTATCAGCAGAAATGACAGGACAAAGGCTTGCACCTTTATTAACGAGACAGTAAAACCCTTGTAAAGTCTTAACTGTAGCCAAACAAAAGTGAGCAGAAGAATGAGCCATTCCTGTGCAGCAAACAACACTGTTTACCCAGCCTATTAATAGTTCATGGTGACAGTTTGTAACATAAAGGAATACAAATGACCTCCGTGATGTGTGACACAGGATACAAAATCCATGAACCCAGGACGTTCATTAGAATCAGAACACTTTATCGATCCCTAGGGGAAATTATGTTAATTGTGAATACACTGTGTAATTGTCACAGTACTCTTCCTTTGAAGGGAAAAGGTTCACTTGCTGTTTTCAGCAGTGTTCAGAGTACTGTATGATGCAACAGTTGAGCCAAAGTTGGCCCAAAGTGAACTTGAGCCTTGCAGTCAGAGTTTGCACATCGGCTTTGTCATCTGTCTTATTTTTAATGTGATCAAAATTCAAAAAAATTCTAAATATCACTGCTTATTAGAATACTGCATGATGATCCTGACAGATGACGCGTGACACACGTCTGCCTAGCTGGAAGTTTTCTGCTATAGCTTTTTTTTTCGTCGTCATGTACAGCAGACTGCACTTCTGGTATGGGTAGTTTTTATCAGTAACCAAAATCCACATATTTTAGTGTCTTTAATCAGACATCTGCAGATAAAGGCATACTGGTCTCTAGAGATCCTAGTAAGCTATTTTTCAAACAATGCAATGTCCTGGTAAGTCTGATTGTTTTCCACGCCTCAGTGCGTACATAGCCACACCCAGAAAGAGCAAGGTTGTGTTCAGAGTTGAGCTCTGTTTTGTCAGGTTTCCCCGTGGACTAGATGATGTGCAAGCAGTGCTCTATGCGCACAGTAATGACCTATGGGGGGAGGGGGGTTCTCTGACTGCACAGTGACACCGGTTCAGTCAGAGGACACATTTGTATATAAAGCGTAGTTTGCTAGGCGTAATCGGTTGAATCATTTGAATCAGAACTGACCACTAAAACCCTACTACAGGTGGCCCTCATCTGTCTGTGCCACACTGTAAAACATAATTGAGTGAAAAAAACATTAAGGTCTAACTTACCTCCTTTAAGATGGAACGCAAATCTAAACCTTGTTCAAAAACAAGATTGTAACGTGCTTTGTGAAAAATGTGATTTCAGGATTGACATTTTAGCTGTAGTATCAGTTAGCCATCAGTTAGAGAGGTCAGGCAGTTTTAGTTTTGATTAGCTAAGAAGCCAAAAAGCAAATCAGTTCTGATCAGTCTAAATTTAAACTATTTGCATATTTGCACAGTTTAAATAAACCAATCCTAGTGCTATTGCTGCTATATCGTATAATAGAGCTTTTAAAGCTGAGGTATTAGATTTTACGCTGCAACCATGGTAATAAGATACCGTGCATAACACTCGTTGCAGTCATGTCACCTATTATCCTACAGGTCATGTCACCTGACTTTCATTAATCCATGCTGTCTTTGCTGACAGGGAACACTGTCAGCAACCTGATCATGATTCTCCCTCCCATTTACGGGGCCATCCAGACATTCCGTGACGGCCTCGAGTCCCGCTACATCTGCTCTTTCCTCGGACTGGCAGGTTGGTGCACTGGCTCTGCATTAGTGCTGTGATTGTTGCGAGAACGTGCCTGTAACAGTTGTTGAGAGCAGTGGCTCAGTATTTACAGCAAATGCCTCCGGCCGAATGTGTTAACTCTGAATGTTTGTGTCTTGTGCGTACTCCCTCCCCTACCCAAGCTGTCGGTGTCGGTTCCTGGTGCTTCCACATGACGCTGCTGTATGAGATGCAGGTGGGCTGCAAATCTGGACATGTCAGCAAAAGCGGGCATAAACTGGACTCATTAACATTTGCTACTTGACACAGTGCGATGTAGTAACGCGTGTTTCTTTCCTTTTTCTGTCTCGTTACTTGCAGTTACTGGACGAGTTGCCTATGATTTACAGCACCTGTGTTTTTGTCTACTGTATGTAAGTGTGTTCATCTTTTTGGAGCAATTGTTGCTCATCTGAGAACAAATCCAGTATCACTTTAAATAAACCAGTGAATCCTTTACTGATAGCTCGATGCCTTAATAAAAACACCCTGTGACTTTGAAGATTCGTTTCTAGATGTCACTTTCAGTTTAGCTCAGCTTATATTTGCCCTTTGTCCTTTGGTTCTCTTCTTATCAAGCTCAATATAAAGATAAATATGAATTTGTTTTTCAGATATGAGTGTTTCAAGCAGGAGAAGAGCGTCAGTTTCTTTCCTATTGCGTTATTATTAATCTTCAGTGTCTCAGTCACTGTGGTGAGTAGACACGTTTTCATTTACCAGTTTACTCTGAGCCTGCTCAGGAAGACAGCATTAACGATCGCCATGTCCCCGTTGACTGTTACTCGTGCAGGTATATTTGCAGTGGAAGGAGCCAGTGTTTCACCAGGTAAGGGAGTGTTTTGCATTATGTTCACCTGGCTCATGTTGCTCATTGTTTGCAATTAGGGTTCAATGTGCCTTAGGTCTTCCTTGGCTTGTGTAAACACTGAGCTTTCAAATGCAGCATGCAAACTCGGCTCAGTGCATTGTGGGTGTTTAATGTATGGCAGCATTTCAATCTGAAGCAGAGGAATTTCAAGTGTACCGTTAAGAAAAATGATCCTAAGCCCAAAATGGAACCAAACTTTTAACTGTGTCGTTAAACACATCAAACACTTGTTGCCAGGAAGGAGATAAATCTAATACACCTAACCCCAAAAACCATTAAAGATAAGCATGTGTGTAAGGCTTGTGTTAGTGTTTGTGTGTACCTGTTATAAACTCTGGTAATGGGCTGTATTACAGCAATAAGGACAATGTGACAAAGTGGCCTTTGTTTAGTCCTTGGAGCTGTATTTGTTTACTAATCACACTGGTCTGTAGTGGTTGTGATAACGTTCCCTCTATTCTAGCATGCTGAACCAACACATACATAAACAGACACAAGAAATATGATGTCAGTTTAGATCACAGTTGTGTGCAGCTCAGCTGAAGAACTTTTGCTTTATTTTTAAATCTAAAATTTAAAAATGATAATACTGTCACTACTACTATTGGTAGTAATAACAATAATAATAATAATAATACTGTAATAAATGCTACCGGCCCAGTTCCATACACAGCCTTCACCAAATTTAACAGATGTAGTGTGCTATGGCTGTGAGCTTTTCCTATCTCTCTGGTTTATTCAGTATTTCCAGCCTGATATTGGCCTCCTTCACCTTCACCGTCTCCTTTGACCTCATTTTAACCTTTGCTGTGAAAACACTTGAAATCTACAACATTGTTATATCTTAGCCTGGTACAGCTTACTAGCCAGTTGTCAAGATATTGTTGAGCTAAAAGTTTGCACTTGAATCACATTGAGCTGTTTTTTAAATTCCACTATTTATACAGAGCTCTGTTTACCCTCCAGCTGGAAAAAGAGTAATTCTCCAAATACTCATAGACGTAACTGTATACACTAGTTCCTTTCCTTAGTTCTTTAGTTATATTCTAAGTTGTTGCTTTATTTACAGTATTTTTCATTGTTATCTGTAGTTAAAAAGAGCAAAGTCAATAATCCTGCAGGTCAAACACGACACGGTTTAGTGAGTCCAGAATTATGGGCCTGAATTACCTGTTAGTGACAGTACTGTCTGAAAGTCTTGCGCCAGCCTTTATTTTCTTATATTTTGCTTCCAAGGAACCAGGCGTGTAATTTTTTGAACTGTTCTTCAGTAATAGTTCATCAAGCTTTGTGAAGGTCTTTTATTTACAGGCAGTCTTTTCGGCTTTCCAGCGAGCAGCTGTTGCTCAGAATCACAGCAGGAAGTCGATCCTCGCACGCAGCTAGTGCAGTGTTAGAGCTCTAAGTGAACGTGTCCACGCTTTCCACAGCTCAGCTAAAGTCACAATGAAGCAGAACTCAAATGTGATTATTGGGCTCGGCTCGTCAGAAAATATTTATGAAAGGAGATTTTACATGACCAACACGGCATGCTAATCTGTGTTATTATTTGTCGTGTACAAGCTCAGGTTGTTTGCAACTGAGGAATTTCATGTCAGTTGACGTCTGCTGACTCAGTGGAAATGTACAATTACTGAAAGACTTTATCTGCATCTATATCTGCATGATCTGGCTCTGTTTTAAACCCAAACACCTGCCCTTGTTCCCAGGTCATGTATGGTGCTCTAGTAGCTTGCCTAGTATTGCGTTCTATCTTCATCGTTACATGGTAAGTTTGCCACGAGGATCATTAAAATGAGAAACATTACCATATCAAAAGATGTGTTATTCATTTCTATTGAGAAAGGCAACAACATGCTGAAGGGTGTTCCTTTGTTGTTGTTTGATTTGCTTTCAGGGTGTATCCATGGCACAAGCCACTGTTCTACACCTCTTTAGCTATCTTTTTGTTGGGTTTCCTTCTTTGGAACATCGACAATATCTTCTGTGACTCTTTAAGGTGAGTAGTGGAAGTTAAGGTTAATTGTGAAATTCTGAGAACCAAGTTAATTATTCTCCACTTAACGGTTGCAATGGTAAAAGTGTTCACTTCAAAGTCATGAACTGTTACTGCAGTGTTACTGCAGTCAAACCAACTGACACTGTTTATCTAGAAATAATCATGCATGTTTAGGTTTAAATGTACATACAGATGTTAAATAACGATCTTTGGGTCCATTTGCTATCATTTTTTAGTTGTAGGAGATAAAATGTTTGCTTTGTTAATGTCTTGAGTAGTTGGGTAAATGCTTGCTCTTTAATCCCAGAGCCAGTAGACAAACACTGCCCCCTGGTGTTGGAGTGGTAACACAGTTCCATGCGTGGTGGCACATATTTACAGGTCTGGGGTCTTACCTACACATACTTTTCAGGTAAGCTTCCGTCACAGGAGGTTACGGCTGCAGTGAGGTTTATTGTCCGCATGCATTCAAATCACTTGTTCTTTTTCTTGTAGCTTGCAGATCAGATCAACCTACCTCAAGTACAGACCAAAAGTAAAGGTACACCAAACTCTTTGTCTGCAGCATATTGTGTACATTATTTAGTGCCACGTGTTTGTTTGGACTCTGGATTATTTGTTACCTCACTGATGACCTGTGGCTGTATCTTAACATTGTTCAGTTTCTATGTGGAGTGTGGCCCACATTGCACATTGAACCGCAGAGGACAAGCTGAATGAAGGAGAGGGGACCAACCGAAGGATGGTGACTGCTAAAGGCAGACATCGTCGGCACCGGGACCTGCCAATGTCACCCTGCAGCTGCTGGGGGGACCCAGCCAGGGGGAATGTGGACCCTGTGACACCACCCCAGGGACCCCTTCAGCTCTGCACTGTGGGGATTAAGTACAGTATAGCACTGAGATCAGTTCTAAGGAATAAAAATTCCATTTTTTAATCACCATAATTTATTAGACTAGCTTTTCTGTAATTTTATTGAAGTGTAGTTATTTTATTTGCTCATTGATTTTGGAAGAATTGAAGTGATCTGAAGTGACTAATGTGGGCAGGGTTTTGGACTTTGGCTTGGTTAGGGTTTGGGAAAGGGGAAAACTGTCATTAATACAAAAATCACATTACATTGCCTTTGTATGTTCACTCCTGTGAATGTTTAAATCCCCTTCAAATACATCCCTATTAGTAGCAAATATAGATCAGAGTACTTTGCTTATCGCTAGCTGAGAGAACACTACTACTACTACTTACATTACTTACCTAATGTAGTTTTGGGATATGCTTTGTACAAATGGAGTAAAAGGCCAACCAGAAATCTGATGCAGTGGAGCTCAAATGTCTCAACTTAGTCACAGTTGCTCACTCATTTACTTGGTTATTTTTATTAGTAACATCTAACATTTTATTGCCACGGTTACACTGGGATTTAAAAAACACGTGTGATGGTGAGGAATTTGAATGATTTACTTCACAACAAAATAATTGACAAAGTTAAGATTTTCCCTGGTGCATGGCGCAGGAGGCATCACTTTCTACATCTCCAGTTTCTCTGGACAGACAGAAGGCTTCCTCTTTCTGCTGAAGCGATACTTGGAACTAATTCCTGCTCTGATGAGTGGGCTGATGAGGACAGCCACCTCATCAGCCCACTGGGGTAGGTGTAGTGGAGCCACGATGAGGCTACCTCATGGTGTGTGATGTTAAGAAGCTTGAACAGCAACTGAAGGGTTTGATTCAACAGCAAAAAGGAGGGAGGGGGTGCGGGAATGTTACGCGGGGTCATTTATCTCAAGCTGTTTCTACCCCTACACTGTACAGTACTGTAGAGTATGTTATACGGTACAGTCATACTTGAAACGTTGATAATGAGACTAGTTAAACGTCTGTCAGTAGAAGTTTAGTTGTTAAGAGTGACCAAGTGAATGAATGGAACCTGTCTAAGTTGTTACATCTTTATGAGCTGCAGTGAATGAAGAACTGGACTTGTCCACTTCTGGCTAGCTAAATAAATCCTTCTACATTAGCTAAAGTCCCCTCAGTGTTCATTGATCAATATGTTAAAGAACACTAATATGGCTAAGTGTCCATAGTAATCCTGAGAAAATCCCTTCTTTTGACATATACACAAACAATACTACATGTTATTTAAAAAAAAGTCATGACGTTATAATGAGAGGTAAATTGTGCATATACACATCTATAAACGCCTCATTAAACAGTTTGTCATACAACCACTAGGTGGCTGTAAATTTCTGCATATTTCAGACATTGCCAAGCTTGTCATTAAGTGTATGAAGGAACTACCTATCTGCTCTAGATCCGCCTGTTAGGATCCATGCTTACATTTGTGTGGTGAAATGAAGGGCTTTTTTTCCTTCCAATTTTTTGGTGTGGTTACTCTGAAACCATGGAGACGTTTGTAAAACTGGAACATGCACAACACTACTGTAGTGAGAGACTCTTTGGCATTTTCTGTGGCCTCAACTGCTGTGCACTGGATCCTGAGACAACATGTTGTGCATTCATGTTTTTTTGCCGTAAATAAACTCTGTGTCACTAACTCCTGCTTGGGTCTAATGAGTACACAGACCCAGTGTTACAAAAACATTCACAAGCACAATGTACAAAAAGAAAAGTATTACCATTGTCCACATGCATGTTTGGAACCATCACTGTATGATGTTTGTTGAAAGCATTGCTCATCAGTATGGGTGATCAGGTGTCAGAGAAGGTGCCTTATTGTTTTCCTAGCAGTGTAATCCAAGTTGCCTTGATGTTTGTGCCCTTCCCCTGATTATTAGCAGTGAAGAAGAGCAAATTCTGCCATGGTTTTTGTTGTACTATGATCATGTGCCAGTCTTTTACGATGTCATGTATTGTCAAATAAAACAAACGTCAAACTTCCATCATAATATAGCACGTAGATCGTGAGCGTTGTGTTATTGTTATTAGTGAATTGGTTGGAGTCAATCAACCCGAGAGTAAAGCGGTGATTTACTGTGACACATACACACTGTGAAATGTGGAAAATACATCCTCAGATGAAGATTACACAACGTATTAAACGCTGTCATTAAACCGAAACACAAGTGCACCCCGTTATTCAGTAGCTTGCAGAACAACCTTTAGCAGCAATAGATTGAAATATTTTTGTGCGGCTTAGTTTTAGACTTTTGATTTTTGTGTTTTGGCAAAGCTTCACTTATCAAACAGCCTCACTGATGCACTACCTCATTTGACTCTTCTGCTGGAAACCCCTTCAAACGAGCCATTTCTGATCAGTCTAATGTTATGAACTTTAACATGCTTGTGATGAGCGCCACCTAGCTGCTACTCACCCTCTTAGCTCCCATGGAAGCAATAAGGGTGCAGTTAGATTTTTTTTTTATTTTTTTTATACACTTCTTCAGCGTTTTGATTTATTTTTTGTTGTTGTACATCTGGAGTTGAATTGAGCTAATTTTACGACTTGCTTAAATACTTTTTTTGATACATAAAACCTTGCATAGAAAAAATGGAACCTTCTAAAATAAAAGACGTAATAGCTGACACAGCATGACCAAATGTCCACAGCCCAAACTATGCAGAAGCTGTGAAAACTTCCCGTACATTGAGGAAGCATGTTTATTATTATAGCTCCCTGTAAGGCATAATGGTCTGGATTAAGAACGGTGACAAATCTCAAAATGTGTCACCACCTTTCTTCCACTGGTTGAGGCCACTGATTTGCCCCTTTAGTCAACGAGTCCTTTGTTAGTCCTTTGAGTCTGTCTCAGTGAAATGCCAACAGGTGCCAGAAATCTAATAAAGGTGTGTGTCTGTGTTTGCACGTGGCAGAACATGAGCCAAATAACTGTTCAGCCACATGTCATAAAAATTTGGCACGAGTATGGTAATATAAATGTAAAACTCTGCCTCTCTGAATAGTGTCTGAACTTAGTGTAAAGCTGGTGCCACCTTTTCTTTACTGCACTGTGTGCGATAAGTCCTCGATCAGTAACACGCAGACCAAATGTGTCCACTCGGTGTTAGAGAATTTTAACTTAAACAACAACAGGAAACAAACAGATACTTCTCTTTATTCTCAGCATATTTTACATGGAGGAATTTGACTCTCAGTATAAGATGTGTAATGTGGTGTTGCCACATCACACATCAGTGACACAATTTTGATCATTTTGACTGTATCACACCACAATACATTAACTAGTGAACACAGATGCTCTACTGGCAGCTGTGTTGCAAATGAGTAATTGGAAGTATCATAGTCAACTGTGACATGTTTTCTTCTTAATTCACGATACATTAAGGGTATGAAAGGACCTGAGTTGATGCAAAGTGTGAAACACAAGTTCCCAAAATGTGTTGAGACACTGTATTAAAGACCAATATCAGGCTAAAAAACCCAAACACAGCAGTCTGTAGCATGAACTTAACTCAATGCCAAATCAGGACGTTGATTAATTCTTTAAAAGGCAGCTCAGGACAGGAAGCCCATGGAAGACAAATAAGGTCAGAAATCAAGAGATTTCTACATACATATAATTACAGTCACTTCACCTCAAAACATAAACAATACTCAAGAAGAGAAAGGTGAGATCACGTAAGATGTCAGATTAGTTCTGAAAAAACATTGATAGGCAGAAATCAAGATTAAATTCTTTACTACAGAAGAGAAGAATATGTAGGAAGATAAAAAACAACCCTCTAATCCAGAGTATATCACACCATCCAACTTGTATAGGCAGTGTGATGATGTGATATATTTTTCCTGGCTCACAGGGTTTTTTTTTTGCTGTGTCCGCTGTGAGCACAGTCAGTCTGGAGGTTTGGGTTCTGCTCAAATTCAGGTTCAGGCTACACTTTTAGATGGACAAGAACTCAGAAACATACCTCAAAAGCAGCTTTCTTGTTTTTGCCTCTATGGGTTACCACAGTCCATCATCTGCCTCCATTTGGCCCAATCCCAAGCATCTTTTGCATATCTTCCATGAACCTCCTCTGAGGTCTATTTTTCTACAGCCTTGCAGCTCCATAATCAACATCCTTTGTTGAGTAGATCCACTATCCCTCCTCTGCACATGTCCAAGTCCACTCCGCCTTGCCTGCTCACTCACAGGGCTCAGAGCAGATCTCTGATGTTATCAGAGTCACTCTGACCGCACACCTCACCTCAGCCCTCATGCATGTCCCGCACCAGCTTCTCTGGCACTCCTGACTTGCTCCCGCAGCACCACAGTTCCTCTTTTGGCACCCTATCATATGCTTTCTGTAGGTCCACAAAGACACAGCGCAACTACGCCTGACTTTCTCTATTCTCCATCAACACTGATGAGGCAAACATCACATCTGTAGTGCTCTGTCTTGGCATGAAGCCACGCTGCTGCTTGCTGATTGTCACCTCTCTTCTTAACCTAGATTAAACAACTCTTTCACAAAGCTTCATGATATGACTCGTTAACTTTATATCTGTAGTTAATAAAACTCTGCACATCAGCCTTGATCTTTGATACCGGTACACTTTTACAACCCATCCAGATATAATTAATAACTGAGGGAGGTTATAGTTAAGGCCTGGCACAAAGTCTCACTTCAGTCACATCTTTTTTTGTTTGATTTAAAAACACTCTAATGAGAAAACTACAAAAATGTCCTTGTCCAAATAATGAGCCAGCACAGTGTCTTCTTTGATGTTGTCTTTTGTCCTTAATTTTTTTGCGTTGTACTTGAAGGTCATCATTTGACACTTCTAAATGAAATGTTACATTCTATATTTAGACAAAGAATAATTACAACAGAACTATCGCATGAACCGTCGCATGCTGGGGGAGCAGGCTGAGGGTCGCAGATGCCAACAGACTCAATAAACTGATCCGTAAGGTCAGTAATGTTGTGGGGATGGAGCTGCACTCCCTTAAGGTGGTGTTGGAGAGGCGGATGTTGTCCAAGATAAAGACAATGTTGGATAACACCTCCCACCACTCCATGACATTCTGGTCAGTCACAGGAGCACGTTCAATGAGAGACTGAGGTTACTGAAAAGCACCACTGAACGACACAGGAAATCATTCCTGCCTGTGGCCATCTCCCTGTACAATTCATCCACTTAACACGTTCTTCCTTCTTCCTTTCCTGCTATTTATTAAGATTGTTGAGTATATGTACATATATATTTGGATGTATATATTGTGGTATTTCTTTAGTGTATTGTCTGTCTTGTTAATGTCTGGAGCACTGTAACTTAAATAATTTCCCCTGGGGATCAATAAAGTATT
>VUQR01001653.1:0-11292 GCA_015108515.1 Hemichromis elongatus | reverse complement strand
GCCAGTTTTTTTTTTAGTTTTTTTAAAAAAAAAAAAAAAAGCCCCCAGTTATCCTTAAGTTTGGGGTTTTTTTTTAATCAAATCTGTTTCACTGAGGCCATTCACCTCATGATCCCACCACTCCTGGCTTCAACTGCACTTGCAACAAAAGAAACACCGCAGGCCTCCAGTTTTACCTATTTATTGCATCACAAAGAATGTGACATTTAAGCACCACTGCTGAAGAGTTCTGATGAAAAGCAGCAGTTGGAAACGTGGCATTCTTTGTGGTGCAATAAATAGGTAAAACTGGAGCCCTGCAGTGCGCAAGCTGTTGATTTTTTGCTTTTGTTGTATGCCCGTTTTCAACCCAGCACCTGCCCCTTCTTGGCATGGTGCATTTTTCTAGCTTCCACACACTTCTCTTTACAGAAGTGACGCTGTATCAAAAATGTCAGAACTGAGAAGTCTCTTTCTTCTCATCCTAGCCCTTGTTAACATCTGCTTACAAATTTGCTAGCTTCCATTGCTCTATTAATGATATTCTAATCGCTGTGTTCAGTGGTCTTCATATTTACAGTAGCATTCTGCTTGTAATGCCCTTGGATTTGTTCTTTCTACCATGCAGGTTATTCATACGGGATTGAAAAATGAATATAAACAAGCAAAAAAGAAGAAAAAAATGGCAGATGTGAACAAAAAAATTCAAACTGAGCACCAAGGCTTGCAGTGTGAACATAGCAAAGGAGCCACATCTGGATCCCGACTGGTTTCAGGCTATCAGTGATGTGAAGGTGAAGGGAGAACATGCCGAGCAGCACACACAGATGATTTAAAGATTAGGTGATCAACTCAATATTGACACTCATAGCTATTTTAAGTCAAACCAGTCCAGTCCAGATCAGCATTAACAGCAGACATGTCACCACCATGCTGCCCGTTTTTTAAATATTCCAAGTCCTACACCTCAAGGTCTTAAGCTATGCAGAGGGAAGCACAGCAGATCTATGACCATTACTTTGGGGAAAGTGAAGGACATTATGCTATATTACCCAGCAGGCACCAGGTGGTGGCGGTGCAGAGGACACCATGGCAACGCCATGAAAATGCCATGGCAACACCATAGCAACTGTGGCCCCATTTGCTCCCTGGTGGTGTGGTACAGCCCAGACTCACTACAGTGGTGTGGTCGTCAGATACACACTTCAGTCACATCAGTAATAGCAACATTGTTCATTAATTATATTTATCAATCAATTAATTGATCATCATCATCAACAATCAGTCAAAAGGAGCAAGAACACAGTATCTACTGGTCTCTGTTTTTTGCTAAGTGAGAGACAGAGTAATGAGCTGATTTCAAAAAAAGAAAGTGATCAAAGGAAACAAAAACAAAGGTCAATGGATGGGTTAATTAACAAAGAGATGTGATCACCATGAGATGTGGCTTTAAATGAGGAGAGGTGGAGAGTGTTCATAGCTTGTTAATAAAAACTAGGAGAAAGAACTGCAGAGGAGAGCAGTACAAAGCAAAAGAGACAGCAGACTGTGTGAGAGAAACATACTGATGTGTAAAAGCATCGAATGCCAAAAAAGTCATGTTAGGTAGTACTGTAGAGGAGTGACAGACTGATAGCTATAGTAGATACAGATGAATAGAGAGTTTCGACTTTTACTTGTCTTTTTTGTCACAGGCACTAATGTCTTCACAGTCATATAGGAGGAATCAAAATTCAAAAATGATTTTAGTGTCTAGAATCGCTACAAAGCTAAAACATTTAAAACTATTTCATCTAACACTTCCTCCAAATATACCAAACTTAACTAATATATATATATACCTGTATGTATATATATGTATATATTTATTTGTACATATATATTTCTTTATAGATAAATGATAGAATTCAAATGATAATTGAATACAATAAAATATCTCAGTTAAATCACAGTATAACATGGTACATTCTCAAAAACATAGTATATTTTTAATATATTCTTTTTTTTGTCAGCATAAAATAAAATAAGTAAAACAAAATAAGCCAGAGGGTTTTTAAGAGTCACTTCTGTTCATGCAGTCACAGACTTAAGTATTAGCGCCTCAATAGAAATCAATAATGCTCAATGACATACCAGGTTTAAACCCTGTTGATTGGTTGGAAAGAACCTTGTTCTAGTGCGCAGGAAGCAGTCGCACTGTTGACGTGTTTTCCACTGTTGGGGTGCAGAGTAGAGCGAGCTTGCTATCTCACTGAAAGGTGGCTGTCCTGGGTCCTAAGCACTAGCTAAATCTGAACAACACAACCCTCCCACTGCTAATCTTTGAGGTTTCATTCAGCTAAACATGCAATGATTTCGGGGCTTTCCAAAGAATAGGAAACGACAAAAGCATTTCTCTAAAAACAGCGACAGATTGTTTTTAAAAATTGCCCCACGCAGACTTAGAAAAAAAGCAATCCATGTGCAGATAAAAGGTACAGTCTGGCCTCACTGCAAGGCAAAGGAGTTAAAAAGGGGGAAGCGAGAAGGTCGACTAACCCTTCGATCTGTGACGACATGCACAAACACAACGCACAGCCCATAACAGAGCAGGTCAACCCCCTCCCTCCTTCTAACCCTTATCAACAGCATCCAAAAAAAGAAAAACAAAAAGCTACAAAGTCTAAAAGTAGGTGTTCTTTTGCTACATCATGTCAAAGCTACATTCAACTACGACAGAAGAAGAGCTGGGCTGTGGCTGGTCTTAGTGTGAGAGATGAGGTGGATTATGAATACAAAGTCTATGCACTGCATTATTGGCACAGTTTACACAGTAGATGGCTTTTTGCACAGCTCACAGAAGGTGCAATGCTACACAACACTACCCTCTCTGAAACACATTTTTTTAATAGTCATACTGGTCAGCTACAGCCTGGTGCTTTGGACTTACAGAATTTATCACAATCATATCTGACCAGGTTAGATGAAATTTGTCTTACCGATAAGAAAATAATTGAACCAATGGAACACCTCGGATTTTTTACATTTTAAAATAGAGATAAAACTAGAATGTGTTCGATGCAAAAAGATGTGCTATTGCATCCATGTCACATTGGAGGTGGGAATATTGCTCAGAGTCAAACAGTCATCTGATAATCTTGATAATGCGAGTTATCACTGACTGCATTCAGTGAAGTGTCAGCTAGTGTAGGTGCACCTCAAAACATTCACAGTATATATATCATTCAGTCTTATTTGGCAAATGGAAACAGCCACAGCAGGCAGTTTCCTCAGCACAAGTGTCCTGGTACTTAAACACTGGTTACAGGGAATTTTATTCTCCGTTATAGCAACATGACCTCAACATTAAGTGAATAGTTACGCCAACAAAATATGGTACCTGGAGATTGTGCATGCACAACTGTGGCACATGTGTCTGAAAAAAAATACAATGAGGAATTGTGCTTCTTATAATCCATCACCTACAAACCCTGCCAAGGTACAATAGAGTAGCAACATAAAATCACATCCTAAGAGAGCTTTTTCCAATGCACTGCACTTTTTTAATTCTCCTCAGCTCCTTGGGATAAATCCTGACTGGCCACTTTCATAAAGGTAATAAAGTTTATAGCTAAACGACCCTTCCTCCATATCATGTACTTACAACTCCTGTGTCCAACTCCTGCCTCCTGCACAATTGTCTCAAAAGCTTATTTGAATATTATGCAGCCATCTAGTGCCAATTACAGATATTGCACCAATCATCCTCTTGATCCACTTCCATGAGTGTGAATTATGCGCAGTTTGCATGTGGAATTAAAAAATGGGATTTGCTCCGTGAAGACGGATAACTTGCAAACCAATTTTACATGAAAGCTCTTCACTTAAATTTGGCACAGCTGTTGAATCATTCCCACTTCCAACACTAGCCACATCCAGCCTCCTCTTTATTAAAACACTAACACAATCAGATATTGATAGAATAAAAAAGAGGGCATGGGGAGAAAAGTCTGAATAAGAAAAGAAAAGAAAAGACAGACATAAAAGAAGATCTGCTACATGTCTTTTTTTGTTCTTATTGTTATTTCTCTTTTTGAACTCCAGTTTGTTATTCAAATATGTTCATACTCAACTGTGTTCAAGCATTACAAGCTCCAACAGGGAAGAGGAGAAGTTGTTCCTTTTCTCTCTGATTGGTTAAAAGGGTTTCTAGTAAAACATGACATCACGTAGATGGTCCTGGGGTAGAGCTAGATGGGTCTGATGGTGTCATGAGGTCAAAGGGCAAATAAGTAGCACTGTCCTCACTGCTCAGTGAAAGGTGATCAGGCAGACAGTGCATGAGGGAGGTGACTGCATTGCTTTTCATATCATCTGATGTACAAAAGGGAAGAGGAGGGAGTGGTCTCTCCAACACATGACAAGCAGTCCTCCAGTCCAGTTCAAAAGCCAAAAGCCAGACAGGAGAGGAAGCCAGACTCGACAACTATTCTGGCATCTTTTGGGAGAAGGTGGGTCTTTCCTCATCCCACCAAGGTGTGTTCTCAAAGCCAGAGGGAGGGAGACGTTTTGAGCATTTTATCTGTGTTTGTGTGTGTGTTCGTGTGTGCATGCGTGCGTGTGTTTGTTTGTGTGTGTTTTTGTGTGTGTGCAAACATGACATCATTACTCACAGGTTGGAGACTACTGTTATCCACAGTTGTGACTCGGGGAGGGGAGGAGAACCGAAGATGACATCACAAAGCTCATTTCTGAGCAGAGAAGAAGTTCTGGGGCTGCTGTCCCCGGAGATGCAGCCTCGTCTTCACTCTCAGCATCATTGTGGGAACCATCCAGGCGCACGTAGCTCACCCTGGTATGGCGTCTCACTGTCGCCCTCACTAGAACGCGTACGATGGAGCGGGTGGCAGCAGTGTTGCTCTCACACTGGCTCGTATTAGCAATAGAGCTACTGTCCACATCAGCTCCAGTAATGGTAGTTGCTAATTGATTACCTGTGGTCACCTGGGCAGCCATTTCTCCGACGTCATCCCTGGCTCCAGCTGCCATGGCACCACGGTTCTCAACAGCAGTGGTGCTCGCTCTCACGTCTCCCTCTCTCCTCTCCCCCTGTCATACCTCGCTCTCCAGGCTAGAGAAGTGGGCCGACCCTCGACGTGAGCACAGGCTCTTGGCTTTGAGTGGCAGGTGGGGAGAGTAGAACCTCCGTGGCTGTGGCACAGAGCGTAGTCTCTGATATTGGAGTTTGGCACTGGCTGAAGCTGGAGCCTGGGCCTGGCCTTCCATCCCTACCCCTGCTGGTGGTGAGACAGAGGATGAGGAGGGTGGAGGTGGGATGGGCATCGGGAGGGACGTGGGAGACATGGACGGTTGCTGTGGTGGTGACGGTGAGGGTTGAGGCGGATGGTCTGTGGGCTGTGTGCTGAGGCTGAGGTTAGATTGGCTGCCTGATTTGGCCTGGCTGGAATCGGATTTGGGGGGCAGCGGCTTGGGACGAGAGACCCCGCTGAAGCTGTGGCAGTGGGGGAGAAGCTCTTCCTGGCTATGGGAAAGTGCTGTGGATCCTCTCTTGGAATGGGAGGTGTGTGAGCGGCTGTGGGGATGTGGATAAGGATGGGGTTGGGGGTAAAGGCTACACGAACACATGGTCGCCCGTGGCACTTCTTCTCCCCTTTCCCTAGATCGTCCCTTGTTCTTCCCTCCTCCACTCTTCCACTTTTTCTCACCCTTCACAGGAATTTTGTCCATAGACCAGTATCGTCGAGGTGGAGGGAAGGCTGCTGGAGGTGGTGGCCACTGCGAACCTAAACCCCCGCTCCCTCCCCCAGATCCCCAACCAACACCCTGTCCCGATCCCCAGAAATCAGTTCCAATCCAGCCTTCTGCTCTTGTTCCTAGTAAGGAATCATCTCGACTGTTGACACTGCCCCCTTTCTCTCTGGAGGGGTAGGTACCAAAGAACCAGCCTCCTCCTCCAATGCCCCCTATCCCAGTGCCGCTTCCCCCTGAACCTCCCTCCCAGTATCTTTCAAAACGGCCAAACTCTCCTGACGAGCCCTCGTCTGAGTAACTGTCCTCTGCTCTGGCCCTGTCCCTCTCTGACTCAGAGACGGCCCCCCTACCTGCCCTCCTTCCCCTGCCCTCCACCCGTTCCCTCACTCTATCCCTCTCCTCCTCTTCTTCCTCCTCCTCCTCATCATCGTCCTCGTCTTCAGAGTCCCACTCGTGGAAGGATAGCCCTTCTCTTGTCTGTGCTTTCTCTTTTTCATAATGCATTAACAAAGGACGCCGTTCTCCAAGCCTGCCGCTATCATCTCTATCCATCCCCCCACTTCTTCGCCGCTTGGAGGACGGAAGAAGTGGATGGAGGGATATTGGAGGAGCATTAGAGTCACCTCCTCTTCCATTTACCCAAAATTTGACGGACGCGGGGAGCTTGTTTAGGTTAGGATAGCGCTTACTGGGTGTACGATGTCTTGAATGAGAGTGTGAGGATTTAGGGCGCCTCTCCCTGATTCTACCACTGTCCTCCTCTTCCCTGTCATTGCCCTCATCTCCTCCTTCTCTTCTACATCTCTCCCTATCTCCTTCCCATGAATCCCGCCCCTTTTCCCCAAATGTGCTCCGATACTGCGCAGAAAATGAGGAGTAGTCTTGTATTCCTCCTTCCCTTTCTCCCTCTGGCTCTCCTTCCCTGTCTGCCTCTATATCTCCCTCCTCAGTCTCAGAACGTTTTCCCCCTGTTGATTTCTTCCTTTTCTTTGTTTTAAGGGCCTTCTTCTTCCTCTTTTTTACTTTTCTGCGCTTCCTTTCCCTCTCTCGCTCTCTTTCCCTTTCTTCTCGCTTTTTCCTCTTTTTGTTCTTTTTCTTTTTCTTCTTCTCCTTTTCCTTCTCTTTTCTTCTCTTCTTTTCCCTTTTTAGCCGCTCAGCATCTCCACCTGCTCCACCCCTCTCTCTCTCACTCCAGCTTGCCCACCACTCTTGGAGTTGAGACAGTTGGCTCCCACCTCTTTCTCTCCCTCGTTCCCTTTCTCTGTCACCCCAGCACGTACGAGGTTTCCTGGGGGGTATGGGTGGTGGCAGGCGGCCGTGACTGAGAGAACGAGGCCGGATGATTGAGCGTTCCCTCTCTCTTCCCCTCCCAAGGAGAAGGCTTGACTCTTCTGTCAGTTCCTCATCGTCATCATCATCCTCTCCATCAATTCCTCCAGTTCTGTCCCGTGTGCTCCTGGAGGAGCTGTAAGAGTAAGTGGGAGAGGTGGAGCGAGAAGACGAGGCAGATGACGACGTGGATGTGGATGACGTTGTTGACGAAGAGGACGAGGATGTATAGTGCAAGGATGCAGAGGGAGAAGGAGGGGTATAGGAGGGGCTGAGGGGTACCGGTACAGGAAGTGAGAGTGGGGGAGAGAGGGGGCGAGCCCTCCTCCCTACTCCCTCCCTCACACCATCTCGTGTTCCTCCCCTCCGTCCTAGGGGCAGAATGTTCTCGTATAGTGGCCCCCCGGACTCTTTGGGCTTCTTGGGCCTTCGCTTCCTCAAGAAGGATGAGGGGAGAGGGGGGGAGGGGTGTGGCAGCGGGGGTGTAGGAGGTAGAGGTGCCTGACTCTTAGAAGGCAGTCTGGGAGTGCCCAGAGGTTTAACAGCCCCTTTCCCCTGACCCCTGCTGCCACCTCCTACCACCTTCTTCCCCACCCCATGGTCCATGCCCTTCTCTGAGTAGAAGGCCACACTGGCTGGAGGGGGCTGGGGGTGGCCCCTAGGCATAGTCTTGGGGGTCTGGGACCCTGCCTGCTGCTCCATGCAGGGCCCCAGTCCCTCAGGGTCAATGGGACCATAGTAACGCTTATAACCATCAAGTCCCCCAGCCCCTCCAGCAGTGGAAGCCCAGTTTGGTGGGACTTTCTGAGCAAAGGGTCCCATGTCACTGATACCCCCTCTTACAGCCATTGGGTTGGTGGCTGTAGCAGATTTGGGCAGCCTCCAGCGATCCACCACAGCCAGTCTGCGGTCTGGCCGTGGCAGGAAAGTGGAGCAAGGGAGGGGCGCACCAGCAATAGGTGTGTTAGCTGGACCCAATGCTGTCCCAGAATGCACCACGGTGGGAGGAGAGCCCGGTAGAGGTGTTTTGTACACGGGCTGCGGTTGCTGCGGTTGCGGTTGTTGCTGCTGTTGCGCCATTGCAATTGCTGGGTTAGTCAAAGACGTTGAGACAACATGTGACTGTGACGGGACTGTAACCATTGCCGTGTGGTGATGCGTTGGCAGACTTTTAGCTCCACCTGTTGCTGTTTCATCCTCAAAGCTACAGCAGCTGTACATGCCCTAAGACAAAGAGAGAACAAATACAAAACAGTGTCACTTAAAAGGCTAAAGAATCAAATGTATTCTACAAATAAAAATAAGCACATAATTAATTAAATCTTGCTTTGAAGAGGGAATAAATGTAAGTATATTAGGGATGTAAGCGTTTTCAAAATTCATGGTTTGTTTCATACCTCCTCACCTGAAGCATCTTTGAACATTTAAGCTGTCACTAGATTAGCAATGCTTTAATCAGGTATTAAATGCCACACCCCCACATGGCTAATTAGCATTCCATTCAACACCCAGAGAAGCTATTTCTCAATTCTTATTACACCAACATGTCTGCCACAACAACAACAACAACAGTTTAACAAAATATGTTAAACTGTTAACTGTGAATTTTACCAGAAAGCTTGGCTAACATTCCAGTAGCTAAGAGCTGGTAGCTTAGCAGCTTCTTGATCAAGTGAGCGTTCCATTTTTCCACCATGGCTGTCAAAAAAGCCTCCTGATGATAGCCTGTCCTGTAACCCACTTCTGCATTTACATCCATCTTTTCAGTGTCTTATCATGCCACTATAATAGCAATAAAGCTCCCCTCCAATGTCACAATACTAGAGTAGAGTTAATCTTATAATGCCCAACACCACTGGATAACAGCATGGACAGATCCAGGCAGAATGTAAATGACTACATTTGCTCGAGTACTTTACTGAAGGTTTATTGTAATTGTACTTAAGTATGTCTATGTTATCCTACTTCCTGCTTTTACTCCAATATATTTTGATTACTAAACTTGTGCACTATTAAGATGCTTCAGTGGGATTATAACTTTTATTAATAAAAGTCTGAATACTTTTTTCCCCCACTTTGCAAAACAATTATCTGACACAAAATTGTATTTAAAAAATTGTGCAGCATCACTTTTCACTTAACAAATCCATAATAGGACACAGGGGTGCAGTCTGAAAATCATGCCCAATGTTTTCTGTGCCAATTTACTAGACTGATTTTATTACTGATTAAATATTCTGATTTGCTTTTGCTGCTTTACTCTAAAACCCTGGATATGCCCCTGTGGGTGAGGTCCTCAAAAAACATGGCAGTTTACATCGCAGACTGTTTGACTTTTATAACTAAAGCGCCTAAAAGTAAATGCTACACAGTTACAAAAAACACAGTATTTTACTGTATATTTAACTTTCTTTAAAGATAATGAAGGAGAGAGAAGGAGCAGAATAGAATAAGAATAGAGCGTGGAAGAATAAAACAGCTATCCATAAACTTACGGTGTTTTAAAGAAATGCAAATTTGCCATTTTGAGTTTTACATTCATTACTATTTATAAGTACAGCTATGCGCTGCACGGTTAATAAAATCCATTCATAAATGCATAAACTGAGACCACAGTAGTGGGAAATGGATAATTTGTCAGTGAAGCTACAATAATTACATACATGGAGTGGGTTGTTTCTGCCAAGGTCACTGTCAGAGGAAGAGGATATCCAGTATGTGAGCAGAATTCAATTTCAATTAATCTCCCGAATTGACAGAGGGGAATTGAAATGACCCCAAAGCTCACAATTTCTAACACTCACGCTTAGTAACAGGAAAGGTCACACACAGGATCATGCTTACACATGTGTGCTCAGATGGTGACAGGCACAGCCTTCTGTCTACCATCGTGTTGCCAGATTTAGCATAAAAAAAGGTTTTAAGGGTGAAAATGGCCGTGGACACGTGGACATAAAACACATTGACACCCAGAATGTCTTCAAAGCAGTGAGAAATTTAACATGTTCGCACATTGAAAAAAAATCCCCCACATACGACATATGAAGGGAAAAACTCTTACCCTGCTGATTGCCAAGAGAAAGTCCAATTTTCCAGAACTAGTGGCCATGCAGTGGCGCAGCTTCCAGTACACTAAGTGTTCCCAGGCAAACACCAGCAGGCTGAGGCCCATAGCCACCAGCAGCATGTAGAAGACCCCAGCCATGTTGTCAATGTCCAGTTTACTGCTCATCACCTCAATTTTGTCATTATGGCAGATACCTGACAGCCAGAGGCGCTCCAGCATCTCAATCTCATCTAGAAGGAAGGATGAGAATAAAGAATATTTTAAGATAGATAGATAGATAGATAGATAGATAGATAGATAGATAGATAGATAGATAGATAGATAGATAGATAGATAGATAGATAGATAGATAGATAGATAGATAGATAGATAGGTAAAGGTCCATAGGCTTGCTTGTTTTTTGCCCATTATCCAAGGTGACTCCTCAAGGTCAGAGGTCACCAATACAAAGAACAGAGTCCGTAACAACAAAGAGAAAGGGGACTGAGACAGAGAGGGAGAGAGAGTCCGAAACAATGAAGAAGCACTGAGAAGCAAAATGGCATCGACAACCTAATCTCAACATTGTAACCCAGAGTAAATGAGGAGAACAGAAGAGAGACCAGGAGCCACAGTGAGATGGGTGGATAGGTTGAGCGAGCATGGAAAAGTGTGAGAGAGGTAATGAGGGAGCCTTAGAAAGAGAGAGGAGGAACGGCGTTCTCTCTCTGTCCACGAACGTGCCAGGGAGAATGAGACAGACGGTTAGAGAGGGCTGGAAGAAGGAAAACAGAGATGGAGGACTGTGTGAGATTGTGTCATCATGACAAACAGTGGAACACTCCTCAGCTTGAAGAGGCTGAGAGGAGAAAAAAAGAGGAAAAAATGCGAAGAGAGAGATTTGATGGTGTGAAGTGTCAGAGACAGGAAGAGAAGATCATAATCAGTTAATTGTGCTGGAGGGATGGTCAGGATCCTCACCCAGGTTGTAAGCTCGGGGGGGGTTAAGATTCCCATCTAATAACCTACAGAGAACCAACTTTTTACCCATAACTATATTTTTTCTTAACAAATCTAAGTTTCAGGGTTGCCGATTTAGCTCAATGTGTTGCCATACAGCTGAGAGTGGCCAGCCCGGGTTCGAGTCTGACCCGCGGCCTTTTGCTGCATGGCTTCCTCTCTCTCTC
>VUQR01001646.1:0-10321 GCA_015108515.1 Hemichromis elongatus | reverse complement strand
TAAATTTAAAAGTAAAAAAAAAAAAAAAATGAGTATTTAAAAAAAAAAAAAAAGAAAAAAGTAAGGAAAAAAACCCAAACAGGTTTTAATGTTTGAGTAAGACCTAAGTGAACAAACCTGTTTCACAGCACTTTGTTAGAAAAAAAAAACAAACAAACCTAAAGATACGACAGCAGGTTTAAAATGACTAACATGAACTTGCCATTGTCCACCATAGCTATAGACTACTTAAATATTCAAGAGCCTTTTTAGTCTAAAGTGCTTCACTGATCTTTATGTAGAGGTTCATGCGCACTCAGTAAGTATGGCCCATAACTCATAGGCATGAGCAGTTGCCCGAGGCAAGTTTGCCGGTAGCAAAGATTGAAGTCTTACTAAAACACAAAGCTATTATTCCCGTTCTGTCTTTTCTAAGCTGTGACATTTGTGTCTTAATCTTACGCATGAGGCCCATTTCGTTATAGCCTGAAGGAAAACGCAGCAGAACACACAACGCTTCACTTCTGACACCTTTATAAGAACGGACCTGGAACATCACACTTACGCTGCAAGTTGTGCATGTCTTGAGGAATCAATTCTGTCTTCTTTGCAGCTTCTTTTTTATTCCCAAACAATAACGTAAATCCAACAGAGTTAGTTTCAAGTCCTTCTGTAAAGCTCCATTTCATAGTTCAGACCAATGAGTACATGGACGTGGTCTGTTTTAATTCTTAAAAGGTCACGGCTTTGTGTGCTTCTTAATGAAATCCAGGTAATCCGCTCGACGTGAAGCAGGTGCACCCTGGGACTGTCTCGCTGACTGCTCAGTTCCTGCTGAAGGTGCAGTAAAGGGCTGAGTCTCTGTCTTTCCCTTTCTGAGCGCTGTAAGGTGGAGGCCTGCTCACGTGTAGTCAGAAAGTTAATGATTAGCGGGAGCCGCTCTAGTGTCGATGCAGCCTGTTCTGAAAGCAGCCACTTGTGCCAGCTGCGTTGGTGTGTCTCTCTCTCTATGCTCTTTGGTCACTCCCTCTTTCTGTTTGTAAAGGCGGAGGCGGAGGCTTGGGGGGGGTGGTGTGTGGGGGCAGTCTTATGATTAACTTGCAAAGTTTCAAATATTTGCTGTGTTGAGCACTTTGAGACGGGGAGGACATGTGGACATCCACGCAGAGAGACGACTGAAGGGGGAGGCAAGTGGCTCTAGAACTGCAAGCAGCCCCGAGTTAACAAGAAGTGCTCTGTGGAGCAGTCGACTTTACAGCTAACCAAATCTAAGTGGGCCTTCTGTCGCTTACTTAAAATAGGAACGCAGTAACTGGGAGGAAGCATGCACACACGCGCGCCCACGCATACAGGTCATTCACAGAAATGCATTTACATGTGTGTTTAGAAAGTAGTTTATTTACCCCTACTATTTGCATTAGACAGGTGACTGAAACCAAACTGGCCCGACTAAATGTTGCCATGTGTCTTTATGGGTGCGTGCAGAACTAACAAAAAGCATTACAGGATTTCTTTCTCGCCTGCCCGACCAACCATTCATTCAGCCATCCATCAAGCCTACAGCCAAAGAGCTTCCTGCAGGTGCAAATTACTGACAGCTGACAGCAGACCATGCACAGGAGCGTTATAAATAGTCCTAACAGGTAATAAAAAGTTTAAGCAGCCACAGTCAGTGCTGGGCCTCTGGGCCAGCCAATGACACCGCTCCCAACTAGAGCTGTAAAAACAGAACTGCCATGCAATGCACTGCTGTCTCAAATCACCAAACTAGCTTTGTCTGTATGCAGTCCGCTGCAGTAACACGAACAAAATCAGACTTGTACAAATCTGCCATCTATACTGTTGGAGGCACATGCTACCTAATAGCAAATGCCAGAGGAGGGACAAAAATAAAAATGTGCTCCAAGGAGAACCCAAAATCTTACTGAAGATGTTACACCATGTGCGATCAATTTTCATATTCATGAGGCCGACAAAAATAAGGCCAGACAGAGAAATACTGTTCTAACAAAGGTTGCTACTTTGTACTCATTAAATTCCAGTAAGAACTTTTTACATAATTGTACCACTTTAAAGCATAAAAAAGACATTAATCTGCAACATGGAAATATGCTAGTTCAGAAACCCAAAACAATCTTTTAATGTTTTAGGAACTGTGCAGCACTAGTTCAAACTATTCTACGAAGATTCAGGAAATATATATTCAACTTAGAACACTTGTTTCTACTACTCAGCTAAATCGCTAAAAAGGATTAAGTTGGTTTAGCACGGTAATGTGAGAAACCTTCCAATCACTGGTTATCTTGTGGTTCCCTACAACTGCAGCAGCACTAAGTCTCGACCCTGCTCTTCAAGCTATTAATAGCTCAGGTCTCAGTCAGTTCTGTGCACAGACTTAGTCACTGCAGAGCATACATTCATGTTCTCCTTTCAATGTAAATCCTGCACAAATTCAGTACGGCTTTCATTTAGATTAGGAATGCAATCCACAACGTCCTCGCCATCTACTTTTCTTTTTTAACTGAATACATTTTTTACCGTTTCCTTTCATGCGTGGAGCACCCGCACTAGTCGGAATAGCACGTAGCAATTTTGTGATTTCTGGGAGAAAAATCGTGCAAAAATGCAGCAGTTGATTACCTGGTGCAGGTTGACTGTCACGCCACTCACTGGTCACCAGAACTTCAATGATCTTAATGTGAGCATCCAGACTGGGTTCACAACTGTGAGGGGGGGAAAAAGCAAGGTAAACAAAGGTTGTTTCAGAGCCAAGGTGACAGTCACTGCTGCTCTGTGCTGTTTTCAATCAGATAGTAAATTCAGGCTTAGCTACTTTAATTGTGCAGCACAGCTGGTAAGCAGAAAAGCTCCAACCTACATCTGTGTATGGCTAAAACACACGAACGTGTGAGGCACTGCAGTGCGTATCTTGCCATTTCTTGACTAAGCCTGCATGCTTATCTATCTGCTGACTGAGTGCCTATCTTTTACAAAGCAAAATACGCAGCATAAGCCTTACGCTCCCACAACCCACCTGGTGGCCTGTTGTCTGAAAAACACAGGGCTGAAGATCTCGCCCAGCGATCTGGCACCGAGCAGGTTCTTGGAACCGTTTTGGCACACTCTAGCAAAATGCCTTAGCAGACAGTGGAGAGTCAGCCAGTAGTGGGGAGGCAGGTCTGGTGCGCTGGCAATGCGATGTAGTAGCTGGGCACATTCCTCAGGATTCACCACCTCTGTTGAAAATGAGAAGAATCAAAAAGGTTCAGTAAGACTGAAGCAAAAGTGTCCTTCTTTAAAGTCTACTGCAGTTAAAAAGCAGCACAAAATGAAAGCTCTCTTTACACAGTAAAGAAATGGAAAAAGGAGTCAAGTGCAATAAAGACATGAAAACCACAGAGACACTATGTGGTTGACAATGAGCATAAGGTACACTGGCAGGTGATTGGCTGCTCAGAGATGCTAGAGATAAACTTTCAGGCTTGTTTTAGTTCCTATTAACCGCAGATATCCTGTTTCTGGCCATGTGACAGCAAGAGAATGCAGAGCGGCATAACACTGACAATTTCTTCTTTTTTTCCCCCCACTATTTGCAGACAGCAAGACAAAGAAATTTGATAAAATACACAATAATACACCACTAATAAACATATATTTATATTTTTTTTTCTTAAAGGACCCATAGAGGCTTTAGAAAAATGTGATCATTTTAAAGAAAAAAAGAAGACTTCAAACTTAATGGGTACTGATGAGATCTTGTGGTTTAGTGTTCATGAGTACATGATGTTCAGCAGCAGGGCACGAGTACATTACGTCAGCACTTCTCTTTAGGCCAACCTGTACAGTCAACAAATGACCACTGAAACTGGAAGGGAATCATCTGCTCTCACCTTTAACACTGTGAACCATCTGAGCATACATTGCAGTTGGGATGATGGGTTGGGGAAGATCCTGCAAGTACCTACGCAGACCATCACACAGGACTGGAAGCTCCAGGTGATCCAAGTCTGCAGATTGAGAGTCTGAAATGCAGAAAGCACAAAAATGCATGCTTAAAATGTATATTTATAGGTTTAACTATAGCATAGACTCTTCTGGGCCAACAGGCGGTTATGCACACACTTAGAAACCTTTTTTTTTCTTTAAATCCAGCCCACTCATTCTTTCCACTCAGACTTCCTCTTTATATAGGCTTATAAAACACATGATAAAAGAGCTACTTACCACAATCAAAATACTGTCTGACTTCAAGTCCAGCACCAGCAGTAAATGTTCTATATAATGTAGGGTTATCCAGACCTAAAAAATAATTGAGGAAACATAATGTAGCAACATAACAAGCCAAATAAATGCCAACAAAAACGTGAAATTGATTCAGTCAAGCTCACCTTTCCTCTCAATTGCTTCCAGCAGTTTAGTCAGAAATGGTGGAGCAATCTCTGGAAGGGAAAACTGCTCCGTCAAGTCCGGCAAGCAGAAACCTAAAGATTATTTTAAAAAAAAAAGTTTTTTAAATAAATAAAAACAAACAATTTTACTTTGTGCGAACAAAGTGAAACTCATCCCACCAAGGCTTAGTCATACAACCACCTAG
This sequence comes from Hemichromis elongatus, assembly GCA_015108515.1. NCBI lineage: Eukaryota > Metazoa > Chordata > Actinopteri > Cichliformes > Cichlidae > Hemichromis > Hemichromis elongatus. The sequence goes on along the minus strand of VUQR01001646.1, from coordinate 5,748 downwards.
TAATTACCTGTGAAACCAAATTAATCAAAACTGCTGGCACCACACAATTTGCTAACGACCGTTGAATAATTGCATTTTAGCATCCCTACCATTCCTAAAACACAAAAGCCAGCAATGCAATAACAGAAAATGTTTCTACATCCAACCTATGTTTTCCAAATTAAACAACATAATCACGACCAAGACAATCGGTTGCACTATGCTGTTGGCTGTTTGCAAAACAGACACGGCTTTAAGGGGATTTCACTAAGCTCATTTCTTCGAGGTGAGTGCTGACAATGGCGGGTTTTACTTTCCTTGGCAGAGTTTAGTTACACCTTATTGTAGACTTTACCACAACAATTTCCCTTTGTGGGATCAATAAAGTATCCATCTATAGTTTATGTGTAACCAAATGAAGATATCAACTGCCCAGTCAGTTAAATACAGTTATCCTGTAAGGACTGTTCATGTGACCTTAAATGGTAAGGGGCTGCCATTCATCTGAACCAGCAAAGACTGATGAGATTCTTGACTCCTCAGAACTTCAAAGGAAGCAGGTACAAGACCGATGAAGTGGCTTCAAAAGTAAAATGTGAATATTTATAAAAGGCTGTTTCAATGGGAGGTGCTGAGCACTGAAGTTAAGGTTTGGCAGACCAACAAACTAAGCAAATATCCTGTGATATGAGGTAAGCCAGGTCTGACTTTCCTTTTTTTTTTTTAAATCTTTTTTTCCTTCAGAACTTTGCACCCAGGTGTGGACATGAAAGCAGGAGGGGAGTTGGCAGATCTAAATAAAATCTTCGCCAAGGCATACTTTGAAATGTCTTCCTTTTTTTTTCCCCTGAAAGGCTCAACTGTTCAACATCAGGTCTGCAGTTTCAAAATGCTGCAAAACTTATGAATGGGACCCTTTCTCTTAACATTATTTTTCTTTCTTTCCACCTAAAAGTGATTACTTTTTTTTATTTTTTTAAATCAGCCATTAAAGGCCAAGTACTGGTGTGGATAATACATAGACGAATAGGGGTTTTATTGAAAAGCTACCCTTTTTCATGAAGAAGGGGTGAGAAATTAGATTAGTTAGTTATTAAATCAGTTAAATCTAAACCACATTGTCTGGCTAGGTCGGGACTGTTATGTGTGAAATACATGTATTAGAAACTCCACTTTGGACAACTGGTCATCTGGAAGATGTTATTGGAAATACAAACTGAAAGAGAATGGAGGGGGGAGGAAGGTTTCTCAGAAGCTGGTACTCCATCTCAGACTTTGCAAAGTTTCCTGAAATAGAGATCGAGACACGCAGTGCAGCCATCACACACCTTGGAAGTGTAATCTTTCTCCCAGACAAGATATCCAACACGATCTTACTTCTACAGCCAAACGTTTTTCTGAGAAACCAAATTCACAATCTGAAGTTAAATTTAGACCACCAGCCCACCCTCTGTCACAATGTTCAAAAAGTACACGACAGCACGATGCCTAGAATATTTAAACATTAAATCACAAATTTATGTAAGGAACAAGAACATTTTCACACGTTTACTTAAACTAAAAAACACTAAACACTCAAAAATGATTAATATATTGATAGAAAAACAGCTGCTTGTACTTCTGCACAGCTTGGAGACAAACCAAAAAACAAGGAGAATCTTTCAAGTGATCCTCCAGCCTATTTATTGCTACCACAGTCAGCCTCTGAGGGACGTGGCTCAGGCAGGAGATAGAGTTGCTTCTTGGTACTGTCGACAATGTGATAGTTTCGGCACCAATGGAATTGTATCAAGTAGCCGAAGAAATATGGCAGAAATGCTACAAGGTATCAGTGATGATTTCTGAGATGCCTTGGCATGAGATCAAGGCTCAACATGCCCATACAGGCCACAGGAACATAAAGGGGAGAGGAAAAGGAAGAAGAAGAAAAAAAAAAGCCCACCCTCTAACCTATAATTGCTGTGTTCATGGAACGCAAATTAATTCTAGATAAACTTGGTAAAACTTGATACTGAGTAAAAATTGGCTACAGTAAAAGTCATCCATTTCTTTTCTACTGCACACAGGTATACCTAACTGTGATAATGTCGTACAAGATGAAAGCACGTTCTACAAAACTCCTTACTGTAGCTTATGCAAACTGAATATCCAACTCTCTCTGGAAAACTATGAACTATCAAAAACCTCCAGTAGTAGCAGATAATCTCAATTCTATTAAACAAACATAACCTACGTTTTACAGTAGCATTACTGCACTATTAACACAAAGTGCTGCCATTGTTTTGCTCCATTTAGAACAGCTGACAGGCTACACTTCCTCAGACTCTCTCCAAGACTTGAATAGAAGCTGGTTTCTGTGGTAACTAGGGTATGGAGACAGAGGCCCCTTGGACGTGCCTCTACAAGTCTGCATGTTTGGCAGACCTCACGATATCCCCCCAAGGCCTCAGCCCGTCAGTAGTCAGTTAGACAACCGCAGGTTGAGGAAGTTGATGCAGCTGCCACTGGTGCTGCTGTGGTGTGGGGAACAATCTGTCCCGTTCAAACAGCACATCTGAGCCGAAAGGACTGTGGGCAGAACAGAGCTGGGGCACCATCGGTGCACTAAAGATAGCACTCACTTTGGATAAATTTAGAAGGCCTGCTCAAGCAACCAACATTTTTAGCCTATACATTTCTTCTTGTCTGGAAAAAGGTCTAGCCAAGGGACATTGGTAAAAACCCACAGACAGATAACCACATAACACATTTTAAAGTAAAATTTGTGTAAAGTGTAGCAAAACAGTCAAAGTAGTTTGTCTCTACATTAGCATTTAAAAAGACTAGGTGCAGCTAGTTTGTAGTATTTCCAAAACCTAAAACCCTTGCAATGTCAAATTCTCTGGATTTTCTGTTGGCATGGGAAGCACTAACATGTCTGAGCATGATTGTGCTGAATAGTGAAGCCCTGAGCTGAATTAAGAAAAAGGGCAGGCAATGTCTCTCCCTGCAGGCTGAAAGACAAAGTGCAAAAGCAAAGTAACAGCCAATGAGGAGACTGTTGCTACAGCTTGGCAATTAACCCTATGAAGCACAGAGCATCAGTGAATCTCAAAAGTAATGCAAGCATTTCCTAATGTGAGATCAAATTCAAGAACCAACGAAGCCTCTCACATCAAATTAAAATAAATCAACTCCAAATCTGATCAGCTAAATGGCTGGAGCACAATGGTACAACCTGAACTACTGCCTCACTTTAAATTATAAAAGTAGAAATAAATGACTAAACTGTTTCTTCATTCAAAGATTAGCCACTTTTAATGTGAACTAGATCGATCATAATAGTGCACAGATTTATTAAATCCACAGCTACAGTATATTATTTAATTTGAGAATATATTTACTTTATCAAAAGGTTGAATCAAAACAAGACTAAAACTTAAGATATAGAAAAATTTTTTTATTTTTGTTTATTTTGATGCAAAAGCCAAGTGATGTCACCAGGGACCACAATAATAATAATCTAATCATTTTGTTGGTTGGTAAATAAGTTATTAAAAAAAAGTTTAAATGTTTGTTTGTGAGAACTTTACAGAGTTGGGCTTGAGTATTTCCAAGAAGAGGTCATTTTAGTCTTACACCTGTAATAGTACTGCAAAGTCTCTTGTTCCGACTGCGTAAGAGGGAAAACAGAACTATAACAATTCTTTACCGAAAAGAAGTGACCAGGACTTCTCCGGGACACAAGAGATGCACACACACCGCCCCCTCAATAAATGACATATTTCAAATAACTTTCCTGGCATCAGTGACGCTGTGCTTCTCCCCAATCTTACCTTTGTTTAATTGCACCGGGTCGGTCAGTCTGCTCCTCTCTGCCTTATTTGCTTGCTCCGTTTCTTAATCCTGCTAGCAGACATGCTCCGACTCCAGCAAAGAAGATTTGCCAATTCAGACTTCAACCTCTGAACAGCCTCATATAATAAAGCAGTTAAGCTCACTTTGATGTGCACAAAACTTACTTGCTTACAAAAAAAATAAAAATAAATAAATAATAAATGTAAATATTTTATTTTTTCCTGAAAGTCCTGAAAGGTCATCATCAGTCATATACTAAGCAGCAGTAGAGGTGAACCCTTAACTGTAGTGTGTATAACCTCAGTCTGACATTCTCTGAAGCAGACAGAAGGGCAAAAAAATAAATAAATGTCATGTCTGGCACATCCACACAGATTAAGGACAGGTCACCGTGCCCCCTCCACCCACCCACTACACAAGGCTCATCATTGTGACCCACCAGTGTGTCTCACTTTATTTAAATATGTGGTAGAGACACCGAGCTAAGGAATGTCCAGCCGTGATCTGCTGGTAGCTGGTTAATATGGGCTAAATTTGAAAATGAAAGTGAAGGGACTGCTCAACAGTAAACCGATGACAAATGAAAAACTAAAAATCCCTAAATATAAATATGTGTAAGAGGAAAAATGACTTCTTCATTTTGCGTTTGAACTGATATACTAAAAACACAAAACAAAAATTCTAACACCCCCCTTTAAGGACAGTCAACACTAAAATATCATATCTGCAATTCCATGATTTGAATGCAAATTTTCTTTGTCACGTGGGCTGCTTTATAAACACGCCATGTGACAAGGCTCCCTTCCCCATTCTGGAAACTATGACAAGCAATAATATTTTTAAATCCAGCTTGAGTCTGAGATTCACAGCCACCGGATTTGTCACTGACACGCTTCTCACCTCTGACCAAAGCTCCCCCGCCCCAACAGCTTCTAAACATACTAATATTCCACCGAGTACAAAAGTCAAATAAATCCAAATACATTTCCTTTTGCCAAAAGCTTGTGCTCTGACAACAATGACAGCATACAGCAATCGCTAGGGAGCTTTTCAGTATGCACCCGTTTGTTGTTGTATAGCTGTATTGTGCTTCGAGTTACAGCAATCAGCACTTAGCACAATACGGATTCATCACAAAGGTACAAATCAGTCCACTATGCAGTCTGTACGTACCGACCATCAAATTCCTGGCCCCAGCTGCCTTTAGTCCCACAGAGGAACACTACATCAGAGCAAACTATCACACTTCTGCTGCGCTTATTCTGCTGCTGACTTGGATGGATTTAACGAGCTGTGACTGTTTTCTGCAGGAATGAAAAAAAGTATACCAATTTGAAACCTACGCCAAAGTCATTTCATGTATAATTTAAGAGAAAAGTGAACTCTTAGCAGGGGAAAAAAAAAAAACCCCAAAAAAACTGACAGTACCAACAGAAAGCGTATTCAATCTAGCAGATGTCAGCCTGAGTGCTAAAGAGGCCCCGAGAAGGAGAGCTGCATTATCTCAAACTCCAGCTATGCAGAGTGCTCTCCCTGAAACATCTCCTCTGTACAGCCTGCACTCAGCCTTCCAGTAGCCAGCACAGATGCTCCATTAAGTACATCCATTACAAGACATAAAATCCACGTTTCATTTTATGGTAACCAAAAAAAAATTCTGCTCACACACCAGGAGGTATATTTAGCAGAAAGCTATGAAACATTGGGGGGGTAAATACCACGTACCATAATGTTGTACACATGAAAACTTCAAACATACTGATAAGGCTCAGACAAGCAGGGGAACGCAGCCTGATGGCATCAAATATTTCCTTAAACAAGACCAAGCGTGTAGACTGTACCTAGTGATAGCATGCAGAGCAACAACCAGTTATTCATACTTATCTAACGGTTTTGGAAAAGAGGGGGGGGGGGGGGGGGGGCCTCCCGGGG
>VUQR01001643.1:0-11690 GCA_015108515.1 Hemichromis elongatus | reverse complement strand
GGTATTCACAGTCCTACTACGCTATAATTAAGTAAGATGTGCTCTGCAGTCTTTTAAATCATTTTTCTACATTTAAGCTGTTCTCCTTGATATCTGTGTGACTTAAGTTGTGCGTCAACACAGGATGATAAGGGTTACACATGGAGAACTGAACAGGGCTGTTGAAGGGCATCAACCCAGCAGCAGGACTACTATCTGCTCGTTTGTGTGCAGAGGAACAGGAGGAGGAGGAACACTGCCTGAGCCCTACAAAATGACCTCCAGCAGGGTACTCGTGCATGTCTCTGACCAAACATAAGCTAACCTTGTCAGGTTAACTTTGACTAGCCCATCTGTAGAACGTCTCTGGGATATGTCTCCTCAGATAATCACTGAGTCACTCCCAAACTGGTCATGATGGTGCAGACTTGTTCACACCTGTCACAGGTGATCAGTATAAACCTGTGAAGAGAACAGGGTGCTAGTGGTGGAGCTGCCAGTTCAGCAGCACAGAGCTCGCATGCAAGCAACAGTCCCACGTTGTGCTCTCGTGACACCTTCATGGACTCTGTTTCTTTCAGAGCTCCCCCAGGTCCTCCTGCAAAGGAGCAGATACTGGTGCTACTGCTGGGTTTATATCCTTCTACCCCCCCATCCAACTCTTCTCGACTGTCTGTCTTGTTTTTGCCTTCCAACTGCCCCTGTTATCACTTTAATTTGTTCCAAAGCAGGTGAAATAGATTCACAGTGGTTTCTACTTCCTTAAATGAACAAACTAATATTCCTGAAGTTTCCCTGACTTTGTGTTTTCCTGCGATGACCGAATGTTCCTGTAATGTTTTTGAGCAGAGTAGTTATCAAATGCAGATCTGGTTCTTTCAGCTACCTGCTTATATTTGCCCAGCCTGCCGGGTAGACAGTGTTACATAATCGGGGTGTGTGGTACATTATGGCGCGTTTGTGTGTTGTAGCTTCTCTTATGAGCCAAGCTGACCATTCCCAGAGATGACACACTGTCCAGGAATAAAATCTCTTCTCTTTTTAATCTCTAACGTATCACCGCCATTACACACACACCCTGTTCAGTTGGTTTGGCAGCATGTTTACTGGGACTAACTGGTTACTGTACAGCCAGAGCCCCGACTCCTCTTCCCCTCACAGACTGCCTCCTCAATTGCGGCTTGTTCAGTGAGTGTGTGTGGAGGAGGAAGGAGGTGGGGGGTTCAGAGGAATGCAGGCTTGTGTGTGTGGAAAAGAGGGGTCTCTGTTGGGTGTGTTTGTGTGGACTCTATAGCAAGATTAAAGATGTGTAAGTGAACTTATTGATGGAAGTGTGTTTTCTTACTGTGTTTACTGCCCTGGGGCCCTGCTGCCTGTCATAGTGGAGAGCATAGAGCATATACCAGAGAAGTTCAAGAGAAGATGATGAAAAAAGGAAATCCGATTTACCTTTACTGTCATTGTGTGTGTGTGTGTGTGTTTTTGTGTGTGCATGATCTGTCCTGTTTTAAAACTGATTTTAAGGTATAATGGCTTAAAAAGAGTTTAAAGATGTAAAGCAGGGAGATTGAGAATGACACTGTACTGAAACTCAGAAGCCAGGAAATGGATTGTATACTTACAATTTACAGTTTATAGAAAATTGCACACGCACACACACGTTCACCTCAATGTGTAGAGCAGCGGGAACACTGTAGGCTGTGTATGGCAGCTCTGCTTCACTTCCGCACCATAAATGTGTGTTTGCTATACGAGGGAACATGGAGAGAAAAGAGGAATTCATGTTGGTGTTTATTTGAGCTTTGGCCAAATCCAACCTGGGGCAGCAGCACTGGCGCACGCTCTACACCAAACCCCAGCCGCTCCTGTACCCCCAGCCAGACACGCACGTACTGTAACCCACTGGGGGACCGGTGCGTGCACACAACAAAAATTTACCACCTACACATACACACTTACCTGTCCATCCTAACCATATCAAGGTGTGTTTGTCTTTCCCTGCCCACCGTTTAGGTCCTCCCAGGGCAGGTATTTCCTTCTCTTTCCCACAGACACACACTTATACGTGCACACACTGCAGCTTTAGAGGGGGGCTGTCTGTGGGCTGAGTGTGTGAAGCTCGTGCATTGATAACCTGCAGCTCAGAGTCGCTTGGTCTCACTTTGTGGCCGTGCCCATCGCTTGGAGCTCCGCTTCGCTTTCTTTTCTGCATCCCAACTCTAGCACCGTCTGCGGCCACGCTCGGACCCCCTGCCTTTGTCACCATGACGCCCATCCAGCCGTTGTTCCTGCTGTTGCTTGGCCTAATAGGAACCCAAGCCAACTTAGACCTTCGCACAGCTGCCGCCATGGGTAAGAATGATGACCTTTAACCCCTAAAGAAAGTCTTAACTCCTGTTGATTGTGTGATGCTTTACTTCTAACACCTGTTGGCCTTTTATCGTCACAAAACTGAATTCATAGCTCAGCTTTAAAAAGCAAGCATTAGTCTGGTCTCAAGAAATAAAAAATATTGCTCTGATCATCAGTTTGCCTTTTAGTTGAAGGACCTTTTTTTTTTTTTTGAGTGGTTAGAATCTTATTGTGTGATGTGTGTAAATAGGCTGGATGAGATGCTGTACATTTTGGGGGGAAAAAGGGGAAAAAAACAGCTTTTTATTCATATTTTCTTTGTGGACACCAACTTTCTGTATATATTATAGACATTTAAGAATGATAAGAAAGGGACTGGGAGAGAAGGTAAATGGACTGGTTCTTATACAGCACTTTTCTATTTTACCTGAGCACTCAAAGCACTTTATACAACTCTCCTCATTCACCCAATCATACAAGCACTTTTTAACATGCCTTTTATCTAACATTCACACACATTCACACTACTTTGGAGAGCAATTTAGGGTTAGTATTGTGCTCAAGGACATTTGGCATGCAGACTGTATGAGCACATTTTGGATAACTGTTTTGTTCAGGATGGAGTGCGGCTGTTGCTGTTTCTTGCATGTCAAAGACTAAGAAGAGGTGTACAGAAGGAGAAGGGGGAGGAGGGAGGGAGAGAGGTGAAGGGCGAGGAGGGAGATCAGTGATATTCAGTAAACGCTGGAGGCTGCAGTTCGCTTAATGATGTCTGAATGCTCTTGCTTACACTGAAAATCCTACCGGCCACCAGCTGTATCACTGTAGCAAATTTCATCGCACCTTTTCTGAAACAAATCTGTCAAAGTCCATGTTTTTTGTGAAAATGTAACCACATCTCACGGCTTTTCCTGGTGGAATCCAATGATGGATTAATTATTGATATATTTATGTAAGAGATACTAGACAAGCTTTCTGAAAATACTTGAAGCGGGTCAGTGGCTCTTTTTGTGTCCTCTCTCCATCGCAGTACTTTCACCTTTCTCTCTCTCCACCCTTTCTGGCTCTGCGTGTCCTGTTTCCAGCCCTTCCTCTCATATACATTGCACCACTCTCCACCACCTCGGCCCTCCCCTTTTCCTCTCAACAGCCCTTCCCTCCGTGCTCCACCCACATCTCCTCTGACTTTTGTGATCTCCATCCATCATTATGAGGAATGGTGGATTGAGCAATAATTTATAACTCTTAAAATGAATATGAGATTACAGTAACATCCAAGTTCCTTTCTCTCCACGTATAGCGGCAGGTTTGTGTAAAGCCCGTCCCACCGACCTCATCTTCATCATCGACAGCAGTCGCAGTGTTCGCCCTTCAGAGTTTGAGCAAGTTAAAGTCTTCCTGGCAAAAGTCATCGAGGGGCTGAATGTTGGACCTAGCACCACTCGTGTGGGAGTTGTCAACTATGCCAGCCGCGTTAAGAACGAGGTTTGGATAACAATTACAAAACAATTTCAGAGATTTCTGATTTGTTTTCTCTTATTTTGATCTCACTCACTGTACTGTCATGGAACTGTAGGTGTCTCTGAAGACCCACCGCACCAAAGCTGGGCTGATCAAGGCTGTGACCAAAATTGAACCACTGTCCACTGGAACCATGACTGGCCTGGCCATCCAGTTTGCAATGAATGTTGCCTTCAGTGAGGCTGAGGGCGCTCGTGCAAAATCTCCTGATGTCGGCAAGGTTGGCCATACATTTAGATGCATTTGCACGTGCAATTCACCTCTTCCATAAGCACAATGACAAATTTGTTATCTATTTTTAACCCTCACCGTTACAGGTTGCCATTATTGTGACAGATGGGCGTCCCCAGGACAATGTGAAGGATATAGCTCAACGTGCACGAGATGCCGGGATTGAGATTTTTGCCATCGGTGTGGGACGCGTGGACATGAACACACTGAGGCAGATGGCCAGCGATCCTCTGGATGACCATGTGGACTACGTGGAGAGCTACAGTGTTATCGAGAAGCTTACCAAGAAGTTTCAGGAGGCCTTTTGTGGTAAGAAGGGGAGAAGGAAGAGATGAGAGAAGGATTAGAGGTGTACTGTAGGAGGTATAGATGTAGCAGCAGGACAGAAGGATTCATAAGGGCTGGATAGGTGGAAAAATGGACAAGGTGGTAAACGTTATATGTGCACCTTCATTCCTGTGGAGAGAGCTGTCTGCTGCTCCTCTTTACTGAGGGTAAGGTGTCTGGACTGCCAACCTTTTCATTCCAATTTATTCTTTTCTCCCTTTTGTCCTCTGCTCGTACTAGACAAGATTACAATGTATTCATTCAGTCCTTCAAAACCATTTAAAATTCCCGACAGCACGAGGGCATTAGGGTAGAAACAACCTTTTGGAACGAGATTTAGTCCTGTTCTTCAGTCAACTCTCACATAACCGAGAGGCGAGACTGATCTATCTGTAATTACCGATCCATTAGTGCCAATCATTAAGCCTCTAATTAGTGATGCCCTTCGGCGCTCCCAGTCTGCGGCAGCTTCGACTGCTGTCTGCTTTTCGTTTTGCGGCAGCCAGTCTTGCTGCACATGCAGATTATGAGAGCAGCATGATCATAGTGTTGAGGAGGAGCCTGTGCATCACGTTAAAAACCCTCCAGAAAACTGGATTTTATTCGTTTAAGGCTGCTCCGATCTTTTCCTCCTGTTTGCTTTAAGGCTCCACTGGATTTTTGCATCATCTACATATATTAAAATCTGTTGAGGCCAACTGCAGGTCACAGTGGATCATTAAAAACAAAAATTGATGCTATATTTTCCCATTTTCAAACTGACATAGTTTCATTTCTCCCTCTAACCCTACCCGCCTGCCCCCTCGTCTGTATGTGTGTGCCTACCTCTGTGTATGCTACTGTGTGTGTGTTGTGCATATAAGAAGACCCAGTGTCGGACCTGTGTGCCACTGGGGATCATGACTGTGAGCAGGTATGCATCAGCACCCCAGGATCATACAAGTGTGCCTGCAGAGAAGGTTTTACCCTCATGGACAATGGTCGTAGCTGCAGTGGTGAGTGCGTGTTTGTCTCTGAATGTATGTGTCCAAGCATAATAAATATGCTATGACATTAACATGCCCTGTGTGCGTGTGCGTTTGTGTGTTTTGTTTTTCACATCACCAGCTTGCAGCAACTCCGCAACAGACGTTATGTTTCTTATCGATGGCTCTAAGAGCGTCCGTCCTGAGAACTTTGAGCTGGTCAAGAAATGGATCAACCAGATCATTGACAAACTGGACGTCAGTGAAAGCAAGGCTCATGTTGGACTGGTGCAGTACTCCAGCACAGTCAAACCGGTATGAGTCAGAATTTATTTTTTATAGTAGAGTAAGCATTTTCATTTCCACCCTCGTCATCACCCTGATTCTACTTCACCACAGGAGTTTCCCTTGGGCCGCTACAACAACAAGAAGGACCTCAAAGAAGCTGTGAAAAAGATGGCCTACCTCGAGAGGGGAACCATGACAGGCCAGGCTCTCCGTTATCTGGTAGACAACAGCTTCGGCCCTGGTCAGGGTGCCCGGCCTGGAGTCACAAAGGTGGGCATTGTCTTCACCGATGGGCGTAGCCAGGACTACATCGGAGAGGCTGCCAAGAAGGCCAAGGAAAACGGTTAGAGGGAGTGGCAAGGTTACGTCTAAAGCAGACTAAAAATATATTATGTTAATCAGATGAAGGAACGAGCGCGTTCATTGCAGGCTTTAAGATGTATGCTGTCGGAGTGGGCAATGCAGTTGAGGACGAGCTGAAGGAGATTGCATCTGAGCCGACCGGAGAGCACTACTTCTACACCGCAGACTTCAAGGCCATGACCCAGATTGCCAAGAAGCTACAGATTAACGTCTGTGACGGTGAGAAGTTTAAACGAGCGCTGCTAGTTGTTATATTTCATAAATCGCACAAATCTGTAAACTGTGCGCTCTGACTCCACAGATGACCCGTGTGAATGCGACTCCCTTGTAAAGTTCCAAAAGAAAGTTGAAGCTGCCCTACAGGCACTAACGAAAAAACATATCCTTTATGACAGGTGACACTGTCTGAGAATATCATTTTGGGAGGGAGGGTGTTAAAGTTGTTTTCGCGCTGTCTGATTTATTGACTGCCTTCACAGTTTCTCTCCTTGACAGAATCTTACTAGAGAGCATGTCGAAGAGGATCGCCTTGCTGGAGAACAAAATCGTCTGACTTGCATCCCATTACTCTCCTGCACCCGTGTTCAAATACAAACAAACACACACACACACAAAATTTACTTCCTGTAAAATAATGAAGACACACCCCTCTCTATATAGCTGTGTGTGTGTGTGATAATCTGGACCTTGGCTCTCCTGCCCCTCCAAACCACCTCTTGTTTTTCTACACTTTTGCTCTTGTCTCTTCTACCCTTGGGACACAAAGCACCGGTTACCACATGAACATGTCTCTGTGTGTGTGTTTGTGTGTATATGTGCCCTGAAGGTCATCCTCCAAAGCCAGCCTGTGTGTTTGCTAATAAAAGTCTTCCCTCATAGGGAAACGGTGATGGTATGCTGAAGGGTTTTTCTTTGTTGCTGCCACAGTGTTGAAGTTCCTGAAACCCCAGAGAGTGTGTGTCTTGTCATGTCAAATGAAGCAGCACATCACCTTCGCTTGTTTGTCTGTTTATGTCACTGTCATCTTTCCCTATTCCTTCATCGTCTTCAGTTTTTTTTTTCTCCTATCATCCTCACAAAAGTTATCTCACATTGTATATGATATATACAGTAAATTAATATAGATATATATCTGATATTAAGGATACAACATTGATTTATTTTTATTTTCCTAAATAAAAGTGATTCAGGAAGTAGACAGAAAATTGTGATACCATTATATCCCACATTAGAATTGCACATGCACATACAGACACAAAGAACTGTGAACATATAATTTATACAGTTTTAGTTACTTTAATATAAAAGATTGTGAAAACCCCTCCAGAGGATTCTGATTCTACAACATGGTTTTATGAGGGCGGGGTTGATATTTTCAGCAGGTCTGCCACACATTAGCTCAGTGACCTGATTCAGCACACAGACATTCTAGGTACTTCCCAGGTGGCAGTGTCCAATACAAAGTCCGAGCTGTTTGGTTCTTGTATAATTAAAAGATTACTGCAGTTTTGAAGGTAACTGAATGACATCAGTTAATCTACTATCTAATTTCGGTGATTTTGATTAAAGTGGATTAAAATGATAAAAGCCCTTACATCATTATTATGCATACGAACACTGACTGGTGTCTGTTTCACATTAAATGTTAAATGTTATTGTAATGTTAGCTTTTTTTATTTTTGTAATGTCTGTAATTTTACGACCTTGCTCAAGGCTTTAATAATTGATGGGAAATTTATAAGTTTACACATTGCATAATTACTAAACACAAAATAATATACAGGTAAAAAGATTAATTGAGATTAATAATGTATTTTTCAAGAGATGGCAGCAGAAATTGCAGGAAAGTATAATATAACAGTTCTATAAAGATACTATGTGTCCAAAAAGGACTGGAGTGATTACAGTGTAGAACACAGAGTGGGTATAATAAAGCAGAGTCATAAGAATACTTACAAAACAGGTGATTTCTTTATTTTAATATATAACCCCTTCATGTATCCTCTTGATTACAATCTGTTTATAAGTATGAGCAAAGGCATTAGAAGAAAAAAAACTGAAACGAACACAGGCTCACTTTGTAAAGAAGAGAGAATACAAACACGTATGGATACACTGTTACTGTTTTTAATTTAAAAGGAATATTGCCGCCTGCTGTTTATCACAGGAAAGTTTCGCATACGTCACATTCACGTGACATTCTAGATGGGAAGCTGTCCAAGACCGAGCGTGTGAAAACTCTACATTATTCCCGGTGCCTTACGCAAGCCAGTTTTAAGTTGAACTCGGCATTATGTTCACGAAGCTCAGTCCAAATATATATCAGCGGCTCGCGGTGTTTGCATTCCCGGAAATCGTCAGAGTTGCGGCTGAAAGAGTCTGCAGCATCTGCTAACAGCAGTGAGCTAGCTTGGCGAGCTAACCGGCAGCCGGTATTCACGGTCAGGAAGCCGGGTGGGGAAAAAGGAGGTGCTCTCTGAAGGTGGTTCGTCGGTGTTAATGATTTGCGGAGCAGATGATTGCGCAGTAAAAATAAGACCAGCGGTAGATGACTCGAGTTTGTGGGAGTGAAAAAGAATCAATGTTTCCATCGAGCTAACGTTAACGTTAGCGTTAAGTTAATACTTTAAGCTAACTGCTGCTCAGTAACGACAGGCAGCTCTACCGAGGTGCTCCGGGACATGGCCAGTAATCCCGTGGCTACCTGCCAGGCTAATGGAGACAGCAAGCCGGGAGGAGTGCCCGCCGCCGGGCGTTCGGGTGACCACCGGTCCGAGTCTGAATCCGATGCTGGACCGACTTCGAAGAACTTAGCGCGACTGTGCAGCAGGGATGACGGGGAGCGGAGAGCGGCTCTGGAGGAGCTGAGCCAGGGGGTTCTCCAGTGTTTAGACCTGGATCGGCACGGCTCGGAGCGACTGAGTAAACAAACACTTCTGCAGCTGCTCCGACTGTCCAGGTCGTGTCCGCTACATGAAGTACGGGAAAGAGCCAACGAGCTCCTGCGGACCGCACAGGTAACGAATTCAAAATTCACCGACAGGCTTCCACCTCCTCTGTGAGGTTTACAGACCGCATTAACACAGAGAGCTGGGTAAAAATCTTACTCCAATAGCGGTCGGACACATTTTCTATCAATAAAGGAGTTTTAGGTACGCTCCGAAGGACTGCTTTTGCTTTGCATGATGACGTTATAAGGTTAGGTAAGGCTAGGTTTTTCGTACTCATCAGCTGATGGTCATTTTATTGCTACCGGACTGCTTCTGGTTTCATCAGACTGTAGGTGATGCAAGACTCTGCAGCGGTGTGCACAAACAACCGGGGCGGACACGCCCCCTCCCGGTGCCTGAAAAACACACCACCAGCAGACACACCCCCCGACTGCTTTCACGGCCCAGTGTAGCTTCTAGAAATAAAACGGCAGGCTGTTTCAGACGCCTTTCGTTTGTGTTTGTGTTGAGACTAACAAACAGGGCGACGTTTAGCGTCCGACCTTCCATGTCGGTGAGTTTTAAAGCGTGTTTTGGTTAAAAGTGGAGGTTTGAAACGTGCGAGTTACGAAACTGTCTTGTTACGGTGAAAAGACAGTCTGGGGCGTTGTTAAGCTGAACATATTTCATATACGCATATCAGAGATTTAGATCAATGTAATTATTTACAATTGTAAACTTTTTTTTGTGCATGGAGAAAGTTTGAACGAGTGTTTTTCGCTTGTCAGTCACGGAAATGAACTGATTGAGGTTGATTTGCGTAGACAAAATTAATCCTTTAGGGTTGATTGGAATCTTGACTAAAATTTTAATAAAAAAGAGGATAATTATAGTACGCACTGGTTGGTAATTATGTGTTGTTTGTCTTCTTTTGTTACTAGGAGCAAGGAGTCGAGGTACCTCGGGCTCTGGCCTCAGGTCCAAGTGCCTTTATCCCTGCAAAAGAGGTATGTATGCAACTTAATAAAGAGTATGCTTCCGCAATACTGAAAGTATGTTTTGCTATTTTCATTGATTGTGGGTCAGACGTGCACCCGCTCCAGATACCAGATGGGGTCCCCCCCCCCCCACAACTTGATGTCAGAGGGGCACACAGCTGGCCTTCATGTCTAATCCCGTGATTTTACAGGGTTTGTTTCAGGCTGCTAACACAATGAACACTGAATATAACAGTTGTCACTTTGAACTACATCTTTTCTTATAAAGGTAATTAAAATAAAAAAAGATGTTCCAAACTTAAGTATATTTCCATTGGCCTAGTCTTTTTATATATACACATTTTTTTTCACAGGGATCATTGTGTAAGTTTATTTTTAAATGGATTTTCTGTTTTAGAAACGAATATATGTAATGACTTCACAGACTTGCTAACTGAAACGATGCTATTTATTCTGCTGCAATACTACACTGCCTGTTGCAGTCGACATATGCAACACCTGAGCTGAGTTGCTGATGCTAGTCTCATAATGTGACTCATTCATTAAGATTTCTTCTTCTTTTCTTTTTCCAAGAGAAGAAGAAACCTTATTTAACTTTACTCAGTATTCAGTTATGTTTTTTTTTTCCCCTTTAGATTTTGAAAGGAGGGCCAAACCAGGACGTCCTGATTGAATCTTTTCTATCCCTGGGGCGTTTGGATCACATCTCCATGGTCATGGCGATGCACCCAGCTTACCTCTGCTGCTTCCTAAAGACCCAGCATGCTTTGTTGGAAATGGATGGCCCCTTACCCCGTCACTGGAGACATTACATTGCTGTCATGGTAAGAAAAATGTTTTTTAGCCGGTGACGTCCCTATCCTGATGTATCCTCCAACCTTAATTACATTTCAGCAGAAAGACAAAAATTTGCTTTCAATGGGGTTTTGCCATAATTTAGACTGTTTGTAAAACACTATTCAGCATCCTTTAAGGTCTACTTTAGTAGGAAAAATGTAGAATAGTATATGTAGTTCCTTAAAAATAAATCATATGTAGTGTGTACTGCAGGCATGTGCATGCACAATGCTATGGACCACAAGAGCCACACACGAATTCCACTTTAATAAACTTCATTTCAAAATCCATATCCATTTCCTGTTCGCTCAGGGATTAACACGTGGATTAGCAGTTGGATTAGCAGTTGGATTAACAACTTCATTTTAAAAATCCTGCTGCTATTCAAATTAGCCACACCGTGGGACGTAAGGAGCTCTCTGATTGGTCAGACAGCTGCCCGCTTTATTCACTGTTACGCGCACAATTTAGGCGCCACAGTGCACAATGCACACTGTTGGAGAAGGAGTTATGACCTGGTATATTTGCTGGATCGATAGCGAGCTAGCGCGTCTAATGTATCCTTCATGGCCCACCATATCCCAGAATTCATAGCGCGGCCAACGCCAAATTCATTTCCAATAATGGCCGCCGCTACTAAGTTTTAATATTGCTCTTAATAATCTTTCTGGGCCACAAAATAAACTTTTAACATATTTTCAGGCGAGAATGTAGCTGTGTAAACTTCAAATATCTGCTTGGTTTATCAAGACATCACATATTTGCAAACGTACTTTGACGGTTTTGGAGACGCCTGTTCCCCAGCAGCTCGATAGCTAGCCGGCTGGGAGAACACTGAACTCCCGGCACATCCCCCCGCAGTCTTCCGCTCCGGTTAAACATGATATATAAGTCACTTA
>VUQR01001642.1:3085-14471 GCA_015108515.1 Hemichromis elongatus | reverse complement strand
TTTTTTTTTTTACCCCCCCCCCCCCCCCCAGTCCTCCAGTTCAGCGCCCCCACCTCCTGTGCTGAATGAGTGTGAGCTGAAATGTAACGCTGCGAGTGAAAACCTGTCAGAGTGCATCAGAGATTGAAAAGACAGAGGTGGATACAGAATGCACCCTGTTTTGGTCAACTGACAGACTTTTTCCAGTTAAGAGGAAGGCATTTCCTGTCACTGTCGAGCTAGACAGCACTGCATAGTGTAAGCTCCTGTGACTAGTTGACAGCTATGTACACTTTTTCCGTTTGTGATATAGTCTTTAATATCCAGTATGATCTGGTGTCACATAATACGGAATAGTCCTTTTTTTATTGCTAGATATGTGAAAAAACACACACATGCATATATATCTATCTATCTATCTATATATATATAAATATATATGCATGTGTATATGTTATATGTGTTTCAAAGAGGTGTAGAGGTGGTTAGATGGTGATACAGGCAGCTGTCAGTAAGGGTTCAAAGCAAACCACTGGTACCTCCTATCACTGAGTTCTGCATGCCTCATGGAAACACAGCTGCTGTGCGCAGTCTAGGTCTTCCTCTGCATATCCAGTAACCAGGATTGCTTTATTGCTGGCTTCAAAAGGCAGTCTGGTGATGTTCTCCTAGAAAAAAAAAAAATCAAAACTGTCACAACACAATTGCAGTTTAGAGGACTGAGTTTAGATGCAGTTTCACACACTGCAGGCCAGTCATACCAGTGTGATGCCGTTATACTGATCAGCATTCTAACATCTTCCTAAATAGCAGTTTATGTCTGCCTAAAATGGCCCATACCTGCATAACTTTGGCCTTGAATGATGGCAGAGGCTCAGGTTAGGTCTGTTTGCTTAGACTCAGTTGCTGCTCCACCTTATATGGATCAGATGTTACATGTGGGATTAAATTTGACAATACTTGACATAAAACACCATCAGTCTCAGTTTTCTGACTTATGGGCCAAATCTTTTTTCACACAGCAGTTGTTATTAGTGCCAAAAATAGACCAGATCAAGCTCAAAAGTGTATCTGGGTGCAAATATAAAAAAATAAAAATAAAGGAACTTTCTAGACTTTTTCGTTTTTGCTTCTTTTGATTTAAGCAGCTGGTGTGATGAACGCTAACAGCCTCTACCTCTCCCTCACTCGCTGTTCCCACGTCAGTGTAAACACTGAGCATCCATAACAATATGGACTGTTTTCATAACAATATGGTGTCCGTTCACCATTCATGATTCTCACGCATTGTGTCTTCCAGTCATCCATTTTCTCGTTCTCCTGTTTGTTTTCGTGTCGCACACTTGAACGGTCGGAGACACACGCACAGTTTCGCCCGTTCGCAGGCTTCGCGTGACGGCAGAGGCTGTAAACTTCCCGCCGAGTGTCTGTGCATATAGTTTTGTGTGTATACTTGTGACGTCTGGTTTATAGTGCACAGGCTCTTTTGAGTAGCATATGGTGTCAGCCTAAGAGGCGTGCAGCCATCACTAATGAAGACAGATGAGAGGGAGCTGCAGCCTCTTCCTGTGAGCACTGCAATGCATACGTGCGCCTGTGTTTGCATGCACCATCGTACATGCGCTCCATCCAATCCAACACTCCTCCACCCTCCAAAAAAGCCTCATCGTATCACTTGTTTGTTGTTCTCATTTGGACCAGAGAGTAACTGGGAGCGTTTTCTCCTTGGCGCTGATGTTACAGGGACACGAGACAGTATCACGCTAAATGAAAACCTTCAGCCAGAGCTCCGTCCTACACGTGTCACGTCTCAGCCAAACATGCAGCCCAGAGTGCATCCACCCAAAGGTGAGTGTGTAATTGCATGACTGGCTTCTCCAGTCATTGATAAGAACTCGTACCGCTAATGGCGTAAACACTGCAATTAGCCGCCGCATGCTAAACAGTCCCTTCTACCTTGCGTGTTTAACCCAAGTCCTTTCCCTTCCCGCCTCCACTTCTCCCAGCTCCTCATTGGTGCAGGATGCCCAAATGCCATGGCATTTTGGAAATGTGAAGCAAATTCTCGCCCACTGACATTCAGAAACTTCTGCCATGTTCTCTTTGAAAGAGGGTGGGGGAAACGGGGTGGGAGGACTATAAATATGGATGCCACTTCAAGTAATGTTGCTTTCTTCTTGCGTGTTTTAGCGTGTGTGCATGCGCGTGGGGGTGGGCGGGTTCTCTGTGTGCGCAGTCTTTAACCTTTTTGCCTGCACATCCACAAATATGGGTCAGTAATCCCCAAAGTGAGAGCATATTTTGGCGAAGAAGCAGAACTAAGCTGTTGCTATTGCTGAGATGCAGGGCGTCACACTTGTCTTGCGTCCCCTTGTCTGGGGCACCGCTGCTATATTTAGCCTGTTGCCATGGAAGCACTTCAGTCACATAAGTAATTGAAATAAGTTTCTACATTGACACAGTGATCCAACTCTGAAAGAGGAAAGTTTTTCTAGCAGAATCAATACGGGCTTTTTCATTTGTGGCTGCTGTTTCGGGCTTTTTTTTTTTTCATGCATTTTAAACTCTTGTCTAATTCAATTTTTGTTATATTGTTTTGTGTGTGGGGGGTTTCTTTTTCTACTGTTATCAGTTATGACAATAATTATTGTCTCTAGCTACTCATTAGAAAGTTTTCATTTATTCTTTGTCTTTAAAACTTTTTTTGGCTCCAGCTTCAGATCAAGCGAGCGATTAAAATGACCAGTCGATCTCGTTTTTCCCAGTTCTTTTAGACGACAGAAGTTCACATGAATCATCTTGGGAGCGCCACACCGCCGGCGCTGACCTTGGCACAGATGGTGTCAGCAGGGAAGACGCACCTGCACTGCTCAGCAGCCTGGAGACTCTTGACAGGGTGGAGACGAATGGGATTGACAGGAGGGCGGGGGAGCCGGTGACCCTTACAGAAGACGCAGGCGTAGAGCTGAAGGAGGGGCGGAGCCCTGTGGAAGAGGCAGGGCATGAGGTAGAAGGAGTTGATGATGATGAAGAGCTGGGTTCCACGGTGGAGGAAGGAGAGGAAGCAGCTCTGGCGCTGGATGTCCCGCCCACTGAATCAGACCTTCAGTGGCTTTCAATTAAACGAGCTTCTGTCAGTCATTCGGAGGCGGGTCACCGGCCCTGTGAATCCCAGAACAGCGAGCCTGATAATGTACCTGAACACGAAGACGCCTCTGTGTCAGTTCCAGAGAGCGAGGCTGCAGAGGTGTCGAGTACGAGAGAGTGGGACGTTCAGTGTCCCTCCGCACAGAGTGACTCCTGTCATAGTGACAACTTGGCATGATCCAACTGAGAAGCTTATTTAAATCCTCGTCCTTGTCGCCGTTATTGATGATTGCATTAATCATCCGCTGTTGCATTCCCACAACACAGCCAGTGCTCACGAGCTGTCTTCTCCAGCGCTTTAGTCAATAAAAGAGAGAAAGCACTTTTTCAGCCACCACTGACAAAGCTCGAAGTGCACTTTGTATCTAGACAAGCTTGTTGCTGCACAGGAACAGAAAATCTTAAAAATCGATGGAGTTGCAAACTTCATGCCCCGCAGGAAGAATTTAGCTAGGAAAATAACAAATATGGCAACATTCGCTCCTATTTCCTTCTTCCTTTCCCCTGCGATACGATAATCCCACTAGTTTGCTTTCTTCTTCCTAAGGGATCATAATAAACTGAATGCTGCATTTTCTGTCACTTTTAGATGGAGTTCAAGTTGGCACACCAAAACCTGTAATGAATGTGTACATAACTGTGAATTATTAGTCTTAATACTGGAGATTCTATCAATGTCTGTTCAGCATTATGGGTGAGTCTTCTTAATGAGTCCATTTTTATTTTTCCATATTTAACAGTTGAGTTTTTGGACTACACTACATGTGCCTTAAATGTGGAAATACTCACTGATATTTATAATTATAAATGTATAAACCTGCAGCATTGTTGGTTGTCACTTTTCTTCTCACAGATTTAGCTAATACAGACTTATAGTCATGTTAAAAAAAGACAGTTTTCATAAGAATTTGTGCACTCTTATCAATAAGTGTACTCCATTAGCTTCTAGAGCCACATTTAGCACTAATAACTTTACGTAATCATTTTCTATATGATTTTATTAGTGTCTCACACTATTATCATATCAATCTGTTGTAGCACAGCAGAAATTCAGGTCAGGCTTTAGCAGTCAGACAGAGGGCCTCATATTTGACTGATAATATTTTGGTATACAGAGGAATTCATGGCTGACTCGTTGATTCGAAGGTGCCCAGGTCCTGTGGCTCCAAAACAATTCAAAATCATCGTCCCTCCACCGCCGTGCTTAAAAGTTGCTTGTGCTGATATACTGCTTGGATTCCACTGAATGTGTTGCAGTGTATGGAAATATGTAAATTTCCACTCTGGTCTCATTTGTCCAAAGGTAATCGTTCGAGAAGTTTGTGGTTTGTTCGCGTGCAACTTAACAAACGTTTAAGCCCTGCTGCCATGCTCTTTGGAGAGAGAAGAGGCTTCAGCTCCAGGCAGTTCTTACAAACAAGCCATACTTGTTCAGCGTTTTGTAATTGTATTGTTCTGAACCTAAACACTTAACCTTAACTGAGGCCTGTAGAGTCTAAGTTGGCGATCTTGGGTTTTTGCAACTTCTCTGAGAATTGTCGGTTTGCCTTCCGTCTGAATTTGCTGGGAAGTTCATTCCTGGGACGATGGTGGCATTACGTCAACACGCACGACTGCTCCACAGCAGCAAACTGTCCAAGCTTCTGCTTTTATAGAGGTGCTCACACCTGCTGATGATCAGCTATTCAAGTGCATTTAACTAGCAGCACCTGGCTGCTATTTCCCTACGAATGCCAGTAAAAGTAGCAAAGGTCTACTTGGTTTTTCCACATGACAGTATCTTTATTGGTTCTTTCTATCCTGCAGACACACACACACACGCTATTTAGTAATTGATAAACATGGGTATCAAAAAGTAGGACTTATGTTTATTTTATGTGGGCAGTAAACAGAGAGACCCAAACCATTAGCTAAAATAGTTGAACTAGCTAGGCTAAAGTCATAAATACAGGCTTTCTGCAAACATAATACCAAGCTCTCTCGCTCTAAAGAACTAAAATAGTAGGTGGTGAAAAGTACTGAATACATTTCTGTGCTGTGATTGATAAACATCCAGCTTCTACCAAGTGTTAGTAGCACAAACGAAAAAGTAGACCCAACCGCTTCTGTATGAGAACATCACTACTGCAATATTCACTTATTCTGTTAAGACTTAAAAAGAACATCTGGCTTACTATCAATTGAAATGTTTGGAACGTGATGGGCTGTGTCAAAGGAGTACTTCAGCTTATCTGACAGAGCTTTTGATATATAACCGAAAGGTTGCGAACCAGTGGTCTTGTGGGATTTAAAGTTGGATATTTGTAGCAGCTCTTAAGCTAGAAACCACCCAGGCAGAAATTTTATCTGATCAAAACTTCAGCCGACAGAGGCTGACTTTGTGAACCTGGTGTAATAGCTGTTTGAGCTTACACACACACACACACACACACACACATTAAGGTTTGCTTGATAGTGATGTTCTGGACCAGAAAATGAAATTTGTTCCAACGAAGTGTTCACAAGGTTGGTGTCTCATTAATTTTAAATGGAGCAGCTTCAGTCCTTTACTGAGTGACAGATTTGAAGTGCTTAACTTGATTCTCTATTTACAGCCTTACGTGTTCAAAGACGGTGAGATGAAGAAACATTTAGCAATTATTTATGATGATAATTTCATTTTTTCTCTGCATAAAGGCGAGAAAATGTATGAAAGAAATAGATTCAACTAAAAATACTGATACTGGCATTAGCTATGGGTCAGAGGTTGATGCTTGTATGTCAGTAATTTCTAAAATCAACATCCTCAAACACATGCATATTTTTCTCAGTGAAGTTTTCCCGCGCTATAAAGTAGATGCACAAACACACCCGTTTTGTCTTACAGCCAGAGTCCAGAGCCCGATGTCTATAGAGAATCAGTGGCGAGGCCTGCTCTTCCTGCATGCAGGTGACAGCTGGCCTCTCCAGGCAAACGCAGCGTCAAAGCCAGAATCTATGAACTGCTTATTCTGCAGAAGGCCACTTGCTATTTTTAATCTCTGACACAAAATAGAGGCGAGGAGAGGGAAAGAATTCAAGCTAGGAAGCCGTGGTGCGCACCCAGCGTCGGCCCCATGCCAGGCAGCTGATTTGGCACACTGCCGCAGGTTTAAGTTTATAAACCAGATGGAAACTGAACTAATCAGTTTGCAAGATGATACCAGCTTGCCATTCCTTTCCTCATAAAGTCATTGACCAATTTTTGATTGTGTGCAAGCGTGTGAATCGCTTAAGGAAATTAGTAAGCTTCGCATATGTTGGAGAAGAAGGAATGCGTTGGGCGGGTGACTGTGGAAGAATGAGCCACATCGGGTGCTCTTGTGGGCTGACTCCATGTTGTGTTTTTTTTTTCCCCAACATATTTCTAACCGTGAACTTAAAGCATTTCAGCCAAGATTCTGAAGTATTATCATGTCTACACTGGTATAAATGATGTGCTATTAAGCAAAAATAAGGTCCACTACAGAATTAAAAGAGTATGCACCTCTCCAACTCCATCCCCACGACATCACTGGCCTTGCAGATCAGTTAATTGAGTCTGTTGGCATCTGCGACCCTCAACCTGCTGCCCCAGCATGCAACAGACTCATAAAAAATCATGAGCACTGACAGATGTTAAAAGACCTCAGCCGCCTCAGAAAATACAGACGACTTTGGCCCTTCCTGTAAAGTCCAGTGGTGTTTTTAACCCAGTCCATTGTATTGTCAGTGTGTTCTCTGAGGTATTTATAGTCCTCCATTATGTCCACACGGACCCCTTGGGTTAAAGCAGGGGTCACTGGTTTCCTGGTCCTCCTAAAGTCCACAATTAATTTCTTGGTCTTTGTCACGCTGAGCTGCAGAAGATTCCGCTCGCACCATGAAAAGGAGTCCAAAGGACACCGCAGCCCGCTACTCCATCTCACTACCCTAGCTGGTGCATTCAACCATCACAGAGTCATCAGAAAGCTTCTGAAGTTGGCAGGTCTCTACGCAGAGGGTGAAGTGGAAAGGGGAGACAACAAAGAGCCAATTTTGAATTGTATGTTCAAGCATTTTCTGACTAGAATCGGCCATTTGTTCCCCTTTCTTTAGTTGAATCTGTGAAAAATACCAAAGGTGTTGAGGGTCTTGTCAAAATGGATGAGTGCAGAAAAGGAGCATCGTTTTTTTTATTCACCATGCCATACTGTCTGGAAACCATTTTTTATCATGACAAACATGTTGCCAAGTACAGTAGAGGCATAACTGGATAGTAAAAATACACATTTGAGCACTTTCAGTCATGGATTGGCCTCCCCAGAATTCCTACCTCAACTTTATTGGAGCGGTGTGGCATAATCTTGAGAGACAACACAACAAAGGGCAGCCAACGTCCAAAGATAAGCTTTGAATGTCCTTCAGGAACCCTGGATAACTATTCCTGAAGATTACTGAAAGACAAGAAAGCTTGCCTCAGAGAGTTCAGGCTGTCTTGAAGAATAAAGGTTGTCAAACCAAATATTGATTTTGAAGCTCATAGAAGCTCATGTATGTCTGCAAACGTGTCATCGCTGCACCTATTTCCCATTTCCTAGCAAGATATAAAAAAAAAAACGTATAATACTTTTTTTTGGTTTTACAGTAATCTGCCAAACACTAAGGTAAGTATATCCTCCGTAAATGCTGCATTAACCATGTTACACCAGAAATACTCCAAAATGTTTTCATTATAGAGATGAGTTAAGTACCAGGATCTGCTATTAAAGATAAAATATTATCACTAAGATTAACCTTATATGATGTTATTACACAAGCTTATACTTGCTTAAGATTCAGCAGAGACACTGCCTCTTTAACTGTTACCTGTCAGAATTTCATTGGTGGGTGTTCGGTCTTGTCACCAAGCTGAAAGATTAAGCCCACCCCCCCCAGAAAGCAAAAGAAAATTGCTGAGAGCTGTTGTAGCCAATCATCACCACGACAGATAAAAATGAGGCTACAGAAGTAGCCCGTGCCAAAAAGTAATCTTAGCCCCTTATCTTTGACAGCGACATCCCTCACTGTATTGCGAGTAAAAAAATGTGCTGAAATCACGTAGGTGTGCGTTTGCATTTGTATATTTGTGTTCAAAGATATCAAGACAAGAATAATTCCTCTGTGTGCGCATGGCCATTCTGTGATTTCTGTCTCTTTGCGCTCATCTGCTACCCTTTCATATATAATATTGTATATATTATATATAGGCCTGTCGGTATTAACTCGCTTTGTTCTGTTCCCTGGCCGCCCATTTATCGCACTCTGGAGCATGAAAAGTGGGAGACACTGGCCAGGTCACAGCAGTGCTCACTGGCTCTAATAAGTGTGAGCAGGGTGCCAGGTGGATGTAGGAGATTTGACACCCCATCATCTGTGGGTCTTCTGCAACTTCGAGGGATGGGGGCATTTGAAGCTAGCAGTTTCTAGGCCAACCATTCAGCAGGGTTAATTACTATACCAACCAGGTGCCCCCTACCAATGATGATCAGTGCCCTTATGATCCGTTCGCCGTTCACTCACCTTGCTTTTTTACGCTTACCTGAGTTTTATATCATGTAGTCCCTTTGAGACACTAGTTCACAGAGCCATGCAGGTTTGCTCTCGGGGTGCTGCAATTTGAAGACTTTCTGCTTTGTTGCCGACAAGGCTGTTAATATCTGAGACAATGGAAGAAGAAAATACACACGATAACTGTGTCAGTCAGCGTTTCTGTACTCGTTGGAGTTCGTCGGATGGAGTTTCTAAACTATCAACAATGTACTCTGCATAATTGCACTTTTTGTGTACTGTTGCTGCAGTGAGTGCGTTCGTTTTGTGTATGTTAAAGTGGCTCGTTACTGTTTAAGCTATATGATGTGAAAGAGAGGAGATATAGTGCTTAAAAGAGTAGTTGTAAAACAGCAGAGGAATGGTTTATTTGAAGAGTTATAGTCAGGATTCAGAATTCATCACAGTCCAGAAACAGAAATTAGCGAAGGTCACAAATAATCTTCTTATGGCCTCTGACACTGGACTCATTTCTATGCTTGTCCTGCCAGATGTCAGTGGAGCGTCCAATACCATTTCAACATGACCAGTTTGGCGGTGGGTCAGTGATAGTCTCGGGATGCATATGCACAGACTTCTACAGACTAGGCAGTACAGTCATGAGATCTTTGGAGCCATTGTCACTCTACGCTGGCGCAGTGGGTCTTAGGGTCCTCCTGGTGAGCAACAGTGTAGGCGTCATTTGATGAGAGTATGCATGCAGTTCATGCATGATACCACTGAATGCCCCCAGACTCACCTGACCTAAATCCAATAGAACACCTCTGGGACAACAGGCTTCAGTCCTTTTGACGCCTCCAGGTTGCACCTTGGATTATCCAGGAGCTCAGTGATGCCCTGGTCCAGATCTGGGAAGAGATCCCCCCAGGACACCAACCTTCATCTCATTAGGAGCATGCCTCGGTGGCATGCATACAAGCACAAGTGGGGGCCAAATAAACTACCGATTACCATTCTGAGTTGCTGCAATGACATTCCAGGAAAACAGTCTAACCTGCCGCATCATTTTTTCCACTTTGATTTTCAGGTTTGCAGGTTGATCATTTTCCTTTCCACCAAACAATGTGTCATCCTTTTACTCTTAACAAATTAACCATTCTATATCAGTATAGATGTCTAGTGTTCCTGTAATTTAACTG
Source organism: Hemichromis elongatus (assembly GCA_015108515.1). NCBI lineage: Eukaryota > Metazoa > Chordata > Actinopteri > Cichliformes > Cichlidae > Hemichromis > Hemichromis elongatus. Next base: position 4,641 of record VUQR01001642.1, on the reverse strand, counting down.
AGCAGTGTATATCTCTTATATATCAGGTGGAATAATTTTGCATCTGAATTACAAAAACATACTGAAAATACAACCTGATTTGTCAGATTCCTTTTGCTATTTTCTATTAATATTTTTACAAGTTGCAATTGTTGTCATATGTAGCTTGCTTTATTCATTGAACCTTTTATAGGGAAGCTTGATTCCTGACCATATATTAAAATAAAATGTAAAGCTAAGCTAACTAAGCTAAGCTGGACCATTGTTTATGAAGGTCATTGCAACCCAGCTCTTAAGCTGCAGCATAAAAAGAAGGCTAACAGAGTTTATATAAGCTGTTTATTGAATATGTAAGGTGAAATATAAAATATAAAAACAAATATAATAAGTAAAAAAAAAAAAGTACATTCTTGCAAGTCATCTGAGGCATACCTTCAAGCCATGTGCTGCCTTCTGAACGGACCTTAAAGCCCAGGCAAAGGCCAGTACCAAACACCAAAAATGCCATCAGTCATAGTAATAGAGAAGCTTAATTGCATTGTACTGTCTGCCCAACTCCTTTAAGTTCTTTGCAACCTGCAATATATTAAGTTTCCAAATGTCTTAGTGTGAAGACTGAAACTGACAACAGCAACAACAACATGGCTCCTAGGGCCCTGCTGGGAAGCAAGGAAAGCAAACTCTGAATGTTGGAGGCACGAGAACTTGTGGACAGCCGATAAGCAAAAAGGCCACACGGAGGGTCAGCACGTAGTCACAGCGTACAGTCAGATCTCTATTAAGATAGGAGATGGTGGGCCAGTGCGATAAGAGCTGACAGGACCTGGTGATGTGATAACAGTGATGGGGCACCAGCTGCAGATGTCACTGTCCCTAACCAACAGGGGAATTGGGCTGAACGTTTTCTGGGTGAGAGCGAGGTAGTCCTCAATTATGCTGATTCAGATTTCACAGAACTTTGGTAATTACAGGATACTGTTAATGTGGAAACATTTTCATATTTAATGGTACAATCAGTTGTTTGTTTTTTTTGTATATTTGAAAGAGAAAAAAAATGTTGTATTAATTGTTTTTTGCCTCCTTATATCAAGCCTCTTAACACTCAAACACGCCTAATGGCATAAAAGTTAAGGATATATTCAACAACTCACCTCGGGTTCCTTTCACAAAGTTTTATAGCCTCCTCCAGAGTAAATAGACACATATTAACAGTTGAGTTAAATAGTGGACTGACAGGCTACACTCACTACAGCAGCCAGATCACAAACGGGGGCTATAGGACTGTTTTTTAAAGCTTTACATTCCCTGGAGCACAGTGGCCTCATTAATCACAAAACTGGGGAGGTTTGGATCCACCAAGAATCCTGAGATATGACCATCTGGCCAAACTGAGTAACCAAGCAAGAGGGGCCCCTGCAGAGATGGCAGAACGTGCCAGAAGGAGAACCATCTCAGCAGCTCTCCATCAGTCAGGTTTTTATGAAGCTAGACCGAAAGAAGGAAACTTGCATTAATGACATGATGGTCTGTTTGGAGTTTATCACACAGCGCCACCATCATGCGTGACCATTTTAAAA
>VUQR01001638.1:42695-53630 GCA_015108515.1 Hemichromis elongatus | reverse complement strand
ACCCCCCCCCCTAAAAAAACAGGCAGGAGGCCCTCATGAGAAATAAAAGCTGATCAGTACTAAACCATAATGTTCATAATTAGCTTAGAAAACACTGGCCTTACAGATGGTATTACATGAAAGACAGCTGCAAGAGAACGAGCACTCAAAGGACAAACAGGCACAGGTGATTTTAATTTAAAAAGGGTGTACCCAAAAAATCATCTCTAAAGTGCAAAGCAATGAAAATAGGCAATTTTAAGAAATAACTGGGCCCATAAAAGAGGTCAGCTAAACAGAACTCTACACACAAAAACAATCAGCTAGCTCAATAAACTGACCTGCACAAATAACACTATATGGTATTGGAATAAGCCATTTTAAGTAATCTTTCTTTTCTGTCACAGCGGATGGTTCAGTCCAGTTGGCTGGTCTCTGCATTTCACCCATCTCCGCCTTCAACCTCCTCACTTCCTCAAACCAGGACGGACTGAGGCAGACAAATGTGCACACCATCATTTAGAAAACACTGTGGTGTCATAAAGTGCGTTGAAACGAATTAAACAAATTAACTAAACCAAACAAGCTAAATGTTCGCTTTGTAACATCAGTTACTGCAAACAAACTTAAACGCGGGAATGATGTGGGAGAGTGAAACCTCACGTCTGATTTCTAAGAGTGCAGAGAGCGGCTGAATATTAAGAACTGATTACTTTCTTTGTGTGGCTGTGGATACGCATCACAGTGGCACTGTGCCAAAGGTAATGAATACCTGTTCTGTGCAGCTGTGGGAGAAATATTTTGGCGCTTTACTGAGTATGGGCGACAATCATAAGGTGTGAAAATGACCTCCTACAATCAAAATTTTCTTTACCGAGCCATTCCGTGGGCCGCGTTGGAGTCTCTGCAGGGCCGATCCTGGCCCCCTGGCCTTATGTTTGACACTCCTGATTTAGAGATCAATTTCATGATGACTTCAGAGTGTGCAGTCATTTTTAAGGGGCCTGATAGACTTACAGAGGTTTTATTAATGATGATGGAGGAGACATGGAACAATTCGATGTGCAGGTTTATTTAAACACGTTTAAAGGCTGATTATGTGTGAGTATCTCTGAGACTCTTATTCAAAAACTTCTCAACATCCAGGTTAAAATAAAGTTTTCAGTTCACATTCATCAGGCTGTTACTCACTCACATTGTGGCGATTACGGAGTAATTTAAAGGTGTTTACATAATGTGAACTAGCCCCAAATGTGTTTACGCATACACCAAATCTAACCACACCTGTCGATGTTTGTGAGACATTTACTGTTTTAATGTATTTACTTCAGCTGCAGATGAATTTTTATACTAAAGCAAACTAACGGATGTAACGGTGGTATTAATATGATTACCGGCTCTCTGCCAAAAGAAAAAAAAATCTGTTTGAAGGTCGAGGAAATCTTACTAAATCATTTCAGTTCTTTCACTTAAATATGACTGTTACGTAAAGGGTTTGTGCACTTTATCCTCCTCAGGATTTTGAATAAATCACATGCATAGAGCTGCAGTTGAAAGGTCATAAAATAACATCATTTACTTCTCCATGAAGACATGTTCCCATGAGTTTCATCTGTGATGTCTTTTTCTTTTCTTTTCTTTTTTTTTTTAATTTAGGAGCAAAGGAATGAAAGTTAGAAGGAATACTCGTGGAAAAAAAACTCCCTTTCAGATGGCTCTGACATTTAGTCTGCAGTTTTTCAACTTGCATGAGTTTATTTTTAGCCATATATGTGAAGAAAATCCCAGAAAGTACAACTGCTTGCACTGACTTTACCTCCCATCGTGCTTCATCAAATCTTTTATTTGGGCACTGTAATGGGAAGGCTTTTATGGACTGCACAGAAGCACCTGTTGTTTGAATGTGAGGGTAACTGTAACGATACGAACCATGACCGAGGGCGCTCACGCAGACACCAGTTGGTCCTGTGATGCTCGGATCAGCCCCGAAACTCCTGCTGAGCTCTGGTTTGTTGCTGTTTTCACTGAAAAGGACTGGATTACTTTCAAATATATCTTGATACAGTATCCGCATACATGATAATAAATCTGCGGTCCGTGTTATCGTTCCTCGTTTCTTTAACAGTCATGAAACTGTGAACCTTTGAACCTTACACCGTGCAATGACAGTGATCTTGCTGAATCTGGAGGAATGATTAAGCTGTGATGCAAAAAGGTTATTTGCAAGCAGAGACATGCCATCAACCCGCATCATATGTCCTCCCTGCTGTCATGTTTTTACACTGCAGTAAAATGAAAAACAAGCTTTGGCTGGTAGACACGAGAGAGTTCTCACAGCGGCACAACTAAAAATGATTATTTTTTGGAGATTATTTGAATAATGAAGACAAAATTTGTGCCCCATTGTTTTCTCCAGCCTCTCGTTTCATATTCTAATTGGCAGACTCGAGCAGCGAAGTGTGTACAATACACTGTGAGGCAGATTTAATGCACTAGTATCCTCGCTTCCCATTTCACCCACTATACACGACTCTCTGCTAGACACTGAATGTTTTCGCAGTTGGACTGAAAGCCTGAGCCGTTATCCCCATCACATCTCTCTTCTCCCTGAGGACTTGCCTTATGAGGGCGGGTTTTCAATTCACACAGAAACTGATTTGTTTGGAGCGCGGACAATCATGCATTTGTTTTGTTTCACCCCTGCACCAGCACCTCCGCCGCGCTCGTGCAATGGCCCATTTGAAATTAATACAGGGTCTGCATTTTTAATGTTGGCCTTACCGTCAGCCAAACAGAACAAACAACAAACCAGACCGAAACGATGCAACCAAACGGTTTCAGCATGGAGAACTACATCAAGATTTCATGACTCACTATCAGTGGAGCAGTCTGCTTTAATTCTGTAAGCTGAGGATAGGCATGGCAGACTGAGTGGATCCAGAAGCTTTTCTATATTTAAGAGGGATGGAAATTTATAAGACTTTAGCGATTCCATTATTAATATCACTTATCAGTTCGTCTCTTTATTGAGTCCCTTGTCAATTCTCATTGACTCCACTTTGAGAGTCACCACTGTCTCTGAGCAGCTTATCAAAGACATTACATTCATGCAAAATAACTACATACTGTGTGGTCAAATGTTTGTGCATGTTGGAGGTATTTCCTCTCTTTGTTGTGATCAGTGTTGCATGCAGTACTTTACTTAATTACACCCAAGAGAAAGATATTCGTTATACTACTCGTTACATTGTTACTCTGTAAACTCTTACTTTGGAAAATGATCTGTAACACACTTTCTCATTATTACCAGTTAAAAATATAAAACTACAGGTGTATATGGCACCAATTTGCACTGATAACCACAGAGCACTTTATGTTGTTACAAAGAGAAAACAACTGATCCAACGATCCAGCTTGCAGTTAAAAATGTCTCCTCGTCAAGAAGGAACTTGCGGCAGGGAGTCTGACCATCGGCCGTACTGGTTGGAGTAATGGGAACGCTCCAACCTTCTTGCTGATGGTCTTGTAGCCCATTCCAACCAACCTTCAAACCTTTGACAGCTCTTTGATCTTGCCCATTGTGGTTAAGAGGTAAAAAATTGGAAAAATTGATTCTGTGGATATTTGAGCTTTATACACATAATGATTTAAAACGAGGAGAATCTCTAATTGATTGGCTTGATTGATGGTAATCTGTGTGTCACATGAGCACAAAGCCAATCAGCGGAAAACAGAATTCTGGTTTGGTTGTAGGGCAGGCAGGTTGTAGGCATGTCTGACAATATTTTTACGGACCGGGCTTTAAGGTGTTGCTGATAAATACAACAAAATAAAACCAGTACCGATATAAAAAAAAAAAGAAAATTTATTCATAACATAAAGGAAAAGATACAGGGGAAACTGAGTTAACGATAAAAACAATAAATAATAACAATAAAAACCAATAAAAACCCTGAAAACCATAAATTTCACATCCCAACACACCCTGACTCTCATGGCCTGGTACCAAGCGACTCACGAACCGGTACCCGTCCATGGCCCCGGGGGGGTTGGGGACGCTGTTATAGGGGATCTAATACTTATTTCACTCTATGACACCAATGACATTGAAATAATTTTCTAACTTTTATGTAATGTGTTTTTTTCTGGACTTTCAGTTAATATTCTGTCTCTCTCCATTAAAATTAAACTATCATAAAAACTGGAGACTGTTTGTTTGCTTGCTTTTAAATGAGCAAGCTCGGGAATATGTCAGAGGATCAAATAATGATTTCCCCCACAATCTGCACCCATAGTAGTGTCTTGGAGCTTTATGTTGTTTCAGAAACTGAACAAGCAAATGTCTTATTTTATGGCATAACATGTAGGACTAAGGGGAAAAATGTACAGAGACAGACAGATGTAGAGAGACGAAACAACACAATAGGCAATCCAGCAAAAGACACTTGATATGACTGAAAAAACTGTAACCACACATCGGGAACATTCAGCTCTGGAAGAAGGAGACGGGGGAAATCTCGAGAAAGAAACAGGGAGAGAGAACACAAGGTTAATGGCTTATAACAGAGACCAAAGGTGAGGAGAGCAGAGAGCATCATCGCCATTTCTGACATGTGCAGTAACATGAAGTTCTGTTCATGACAGCTAATCGATAACCACCCACTAAGAGTGAGGAAAAGAGAGCAAACCTGATTCCTTTTGTGCTTTTTTTCCCCTATTAATGTGAGATTAAGTGCATTAATTTAGTACACCTTTGCACCACAAAGCACAAGTGTGTGCGATTCATTCCGGTTTTGTCACACCGAGGAAGTGACACAGCTGCTAAGGTCAGCAGGATACAGAGACGGAGGGAGAGAGCGGGTCGTTGTCATGGATCCCGGGTAAACAATGGGGCGAAGAGGTTGAAGAGGAGCCACTGCAAAGCTGAGACCCTTGAGGAAAAAGAAAAATCCCCTCGCTAATGAACAATGCACCTTTTAGTAAGGACACTGGATAGATTCACACCTGACAGCCGACACCCAAAACTCACCCGGTGCTCTCGCTCCATCCAGCCCAGAGTCTTTGTGGGTAAACTGCACAAATAACACCGCATGCACACCCACCACTGACAGCCCCCTTCTCTGCTTCTCACCCTCCATTACTTTCATAACAGCATTTATAATCATCTACATGACAATCTGTGTGGGGCTCTACAGCGAGGCTCAGGGGTGACAGGGGTTAGTGCTGAAGGGAAGAGGTGCATGCTGGGATTGCGGCCTGCTGAGAGAGTGGCATTCTGGGAGGCGGTGTCCTGCGGGCAGGGCCTCTGGGGGATGCAGTATGGTTAATAGGCCTTTCATGGCCGGCCCACAAAGCCTTTTGTCCCTGGGCTAATTCATCCTGCCCAGCATGGAAAGATGGAGGGGGGGAGACCATGGAGGGGTTTTTGAGGAGATGGGAGTCCCCACCACCACCACCTTTTTTTTCTACTCTCTCTCTTCTCTGCCATGTAGTGCAGGGTGGCGCTAGTGTGAAGGAACCACATACAAACAGAGCCTTGCTCAGTAGCAACAACAGCAAAACATTGGCAGGGCCTGCAAAGTGCTGGCAAACTGCAGCACAACACTGGAAAACACCCACGATTAATGACTCCTTGAAGACATCCTGGACCTGAAACATCCTGCTGGGATTTCTGATTATTTATTTATTATTTTATTGGCGTCCAATAAAAGTTTACCTTACAGCATCTCCAAATGAGACAAACCGGATGTGCACTCTCACCTGAACAAGAGCAACAGGTGTCATTAAATACCACACTTTGTCAGACAGTGAAGGTCTGCAGGGATATGACAACCCCTCAGGTACATCATGGTGGGAGTTCCTGCATTCAGAGAGGCAAGGTGCAGCCCGGCTTCCCACCAGCAGACCCCTCTATGAAACCTTTTGTTCTGGGAATACCCAGTTATTAATGAACTGGACAGGAATGGTTCCCCTCGTTTCAAAGTGTGCTGACTGAAGTGAAGAAGAGAATTCCAGAGTGAGCACAGGGGGGGGTTTGAGCTGTGATCACTGTAGTATGAGAGTGAGTGTGTGTGTGTGTGTGTGTGTGTGTGCGAGTGCTGCACAGACCTCCTGACTAGACTTGTCCCGTCCACAACAACACAACAACAGCACAGAACTTGCACAGCTGCACTGGAGAGCTTGCAGGCCTCAATGGACGGGGGTCAATACAAACCCTGTGGGGACCGAGGCATAGCAAATCAGGGGGAACAGAGCGGGAGGAGGGGGAGGGGGCGCACTTTCCTCCTCAAGAACACCAAAGTTTCATGAAAACTTCATTTTTTTAAACATTTCTCCTCACATTTTTCTCCATCTGCATTTTAAAAACACTCCTACACATTTTACTTTTAAGCACAATCTCTGCAAAGTCCTCAATGCTGTGCGTCCGTTCTGTAGGGGCAAACGGCGGTGCAGTACCTACCCAGCTCTGGGATTTTGGGAGCCAGTCCCTATTGTTCAGATCCCTCCTCCTGCTTGGGAAGTGGGAGGACCCGAAAAGGCGTCGCAAAAGGGAGAATTGTTTGAGAGCTCAGTCATCCAAAAACGGCCTTTCAATGTGAGAACTTGGGGGAGCCGAAGAAAATGTCGGTGGCATCGCAGTAAATTACTAAAGCAGCAAAGGCTTTAGAGGGAAAAGAGAAGCGAAAACTGTTGGGGTTTTTTTCTTTGGGGACTTAAACGCAGGAGAGAGGCGAAGAGAAGATCGCCTGTTTAAAACGAGGTGTGAGCGCCGAGAAGAGCAAGTTTTGGTAAGTTTGACCGCTTCGTGGTTTTTACGCTGTTGTTACACATTATTATACATAAACGTATCGGTTCTGCTGCGTGTTTTCCGGCTCGTGGGAGTACTTCACCGGCTCATCCGTGACTCTTTCAGAGAAATGTGCGACTCTTGGTGTTTGATCACTAGTTCCTTCATGCTGGCGTCTGTGCTTCGATAGCCGCATTTGTTTTGCTTTTTTCCTCCCCTTTCTCCAGCGTAATGATCCACAAAAACTCTGCTACAAGCTTCCCGTGACACAGACGTGGACTATTGGGACGCACTGCGAGATGAGATTTTGGATTTAAAGTTGCTCTTTATTAAAAAAAAAAGACTTGACTTTGTTTTAGGACTTAGCCTGCGCCCCCATTGGATGAGGTCTCGCGTCAGTATTTTTCCCCAAACCTTTTCCCTACTTTTCTGCCGACTAGTTCACCACGATGCGTCTTTATGAAGAGCTACGAGCCTCTCGTAACACGTCGAGGAGAATCACGGCTGTGTTTTTAAGCATACGTGCGTTTTTGCTTTGGGAAAACGTGTCTACGTTTTCTAGGCCGCAGCCTATAGTCGCTCCATTAGGGAGACAGACATAGTGAGCTCTGCCAGATTTACCCCCATATCATCATCATCCTCATCATCGTTGTGGTGTGGTATAGAAAAGCTAGTGAGCGGTGACCTCCGATGAATAGATTTGTGAGGAAGTAGAAAGAAAGACAGCCAATTCTCAGAGTTTTTATAAATAAATACATTTATTTAGGGTGCTGCTTAGCCATCTTTAAAAATCCTCCCCTCTTCCCTCCCCCTGAAGTTTATGCAGTGCTATCAAAGTTGTTGGATCTTAACATAACAGTTTGGTTACGTTTACGCATTAGACCGCAATCTTCTATTTTTTTCCCCACAACCCTCCTCCCAGTGCTCAAAAAAGCCCAGAGCACATTGTATGCTTCTGCTGTCATCAACAAACCCAAACACTGCTACCTGAGTGGAGTCCCACTCACTCCTTCTCACCCCCAAACCAAAGTCCTGGTGTCAGAGTAACCTCATTAAAGCCTCAAGTAAACTGGCACCTCTGCTGGTGAGAAACCCTGCACCCTGCCTCGCCGTCAGGAGGGTCTCCCCTGGTGCTATCCCCTCATCCAGGTCTGATTTAATGACCGCATGTTTGTCTTGATCCCCCCAAGTTTTGAGCGTCGGCCAGGGGCTGCATCACCGTGATGGCCCCCAGGGTGGAGGGAAAGGTGGTGGAGAGGGGGCAGTTAGGGCGCACGGAGGCCTGCAGAAACAGCCGCAGGGGCTCGAGTTTCCAACCCCAGGTGTCGTTTTGTTATTTGGATTAGTCTGCATTTAGCCTCCACTGCCTCGCATGGAGGACGGCTTCGCGATTCAGTGACAGACATGGCATCAGACAAGAGGGCCCGATTGTTCCCGCTGAATCAATGTCACTTGGATTAAAAGTCGAAACGAATGGCCTGGCCTCCTCCAATTAGGCGCACAGCTTCTGGGCGAATTAATTGGTCTCAGTAAAAAGGAACCTCTTGTTTGGTAGCAGGGTTTGTTGTTTTTGTTGATCATCTCTGGCAGGCGGGTGGATCAAAGCTGAACTAAATGATTCCTGTCTGATTATCTGCCTGTTTCTCACAGGGCTTTGGACCCTTTGATTGCTGATGTGGGGAATTTGGGGGAGGCACACACAATTATGGGAGTTGCTAATCAATCTTGTGCAATGCTACTGTGGGAAGAAACTATATTTTTAAACAGTTTATTTGCCCATAGAGGTTTTTAAATACAATATTTTACTAACTCATGATCATGAACCACACAAATGTTTTGAGATTTCAGATATTTCTCACAGTCCTGGCTTCTTAGAAGTAACTCTTCTGATAGCAAACTAAATTTTCAAGAAGTGTTTGGTTATGATGCTTCTCAAGCTGGTGACATTTTTCGTTTGTAGGCGGTTCATAAATGAAGACCAACACACTTTCGTACAGTAAAGAAGACCCAATGTACTATCCTGCACCACAGGCACATTTTAAGCTACTATAATATGTGTGTGAAGCTATAATAAATGAAACTTTTCTATGTTAAAAAAACACATATGAAGTTCCTTTAAAAGTTCCTATAAAGATGATTTTTTTTTCTTTTTACGTTCTTAGAACTGCAAATGAAGACGATATGGACAGGAAGCGTGCTTTATTGTCTTTCGGTTACAGTTTCACGCGACAGAACCTTTTTTTTTTCTTTTTTTCTTTCAGTGAAATTAAATTTCATTGATCTTGGTTACCTGCCAGACAGACAGTTTTTCCACTATTTTGCCAGTTACTGAATAGTTTTCATTGATCTTAAAGGAGCCGAGCTTTCGTATGTGCTTTAGCCTGTGAGGAAAAGTTACTTTGGGTCTGCTGCCAACAGAAATAGAGTTTCTCACTCGTATCTTAGCTTTGCTTCCAAATTGACTTCGCCATGTTGGGGTATGATGCAAGATATGAATGCAAGGAGGACAGGGTTTAACTAACCTCTCATGCAGCCGGGAGCGTTTTCACATCTGGGTTTAAATCAAAGTCTGCAGACGTAAATGGATTTTAAAGATGCATTTCAAGATTGCGAACAGTCAGGAGATCCGTGAGGACCGTTGTGCGCTCGTGCTCGTGTTTTGGGAGCCAAAAGTTTCTCACTGTGGTTCTGAAAAGCACCTATTGTTGTTGTAGTGGGTGTAACATCCGTGTTAATTGACAAAGGTGAAGAAGAAAAAAAAAACTCCATCCTGGGGGCATGCTTTCATCTCTGACAGCAGGTACGCTCATGCAGTCATAACAGCAGAGAGTGTGTGTGTGTGTGTGTGTGTGAGCAGTAGCTACCCTCCCATCAAGATCATCTCCTTGCACTGGAATGTATTACTTGTCACCTGCGTGGTGGTTTTGAGATTGGTGCATTAGAAAAGGGCTACTAAAGACATGAGAGAGACGTGAGGCTAGTTTACTTCATAATTTCAGCGTTTTTCTGGGTTAATGTACGTTTCATAAACGAGCGAGGAACACACTCATCGCCAAATAAGGCTGCCTCATTTTCCACTGCCAGACATTATTGGCCTGTTGACATACGGTGCATTAGTCCTCCCGCACTGACAGATTGGAAGCTTGGACTTGAGCCTCGTGCCCACGGGAGGGTTTCTGTGTCCAGTCAGACATCAGATAACCGAAGAGGGACACCTGGACTGGCAGGTGGCCGGGGTCTAGGCACCTCCCCTGGGGCTGCATACCTCTGTTCTCTTGATCCTGTCAGCCAGGACCACAGAGTGAGAGGGAGAGAGAGGAATGTGAGGAGGGAGGGGGCGAGGAGGAAAAAAAAAAGGGAACTAGAAAGTTTTGACAGTGTTGGAGATGCTAATTAGGCTGTGATCAAGCAGATTATTGAAGTAGGAATGAAGATAAATTAGATGCAATGAAAGAAAGGGAAAAAGTCTGAACAAGAGATGGTTGTTCAGCTTTTTCCATTACAGAAGTCCGCTTTTAGGCTGCGTTTGCAAAACCATATCTGCACGTGTGTGTTTAGATTATACACATATATGTATATCAAATGCAGCCAGTGTCTTAGCAGCTTGATAGAGATTATGTGAAGCCTTTAAACTAATTGAGTTGATTTGTTCCACTTCTTGAAGTAAAAGTTCTTGATTGGATAATGAAGTTACCCAGGGCGTACTCTCCTTCTCGCTCTCTTCCACACTCACACACACGAATGCATATTGAGAGTGCGGTATGAGTGTTGTTAGATCATTGATCAACTCCAGACTCTGGTAAGAAAGCTGTGTGTGTGTGTAGACAAATAGTCCTGTGTGTGCAAAGCAGATATTTGGACAGAGATTAGGGGGGTGTTATTACGAGCCAAAAGCAACCCAGACGCTCTAATAGATCATTCACACACATGCTTAAGATTGCATTCTGACTGGAACTGCTCAGTTTAAGCCTCACAGTCACGTTCCTGCTCTTTCTGCTCTCCTTCATGCACGCAGTTGGAAAAGATTTCTCCCTTTCGTTGGTTTCCTTAAGTTTCTCACCTTTTGCTTGCGGGCGCGCTGTGAGTCGTGCGCCGAGCCTGCACGCACGCTGGAATAATAAGTGCGCTGTATTCTTTTCTCCAGCTTGTGTTAAAGATCAATAAAAGCG
>VUQR01001638.1:6877-25856 GCA_015108515.1 Hemichromis elongatus | reverse complement strand
GGGGGTAGTAGGCCATGTCATACCATATCATTACAACAATGATGTCCACATCATTACATTCCCATGGTCTGTAAAATTTATCACCATAATGAGTGTTGTTTCAATCATCTCAGTAATTGTTGCCATCAGTCAAAGCACAGCCACGTCACATTCGGCAATGCATTTGTTTAGAGAAATAAAACAGACAGTAAAGTGAAAACAAGCCTCATTAATCAGCACAACAATGGGAAAGCATTACTGGCTGGTTGTAATCCAAGAGATGAATAATTCCCGTTCCTCTCCCCATAGGTACGTCCTATAAGTTCCGTGTGGTAGCAGTGAACGTGATTGGTTCCAGTCCTCCCAGCGCCCCTTCCAAGGCATACACGGTGGTGGGCGGGAGAACACACGAACGCCCCGTCGATGGACCCTACATCACCTATAACGAGGCCATCAACGAGACCACCATCATTCTCAAATGGACGGTGAGTGTCCAGAAGGAGATCGAGGAGAAATAGGATTTCAAAAACAAGCTTGCAGTGATTTATAATTTGATTTATTCTCCCCCTTGACAGTACACTCCTGTAAACAACACGCCCATCTATGGTTTCTACATCTACTACCGGCCGACAGACAGCGATAATGACAGTGACTATAAGAAGGATGTGGTGGAAGGGGATAGATACTGGCACTCGATTACGGACCTGCAGCCCGAGACCGCCTACGACATCAAGATGCAGAGCTTCAACGAGAAGGGAGAGAGCGAATTTGGCAATGTCGTAATCCTTGAAACAAAAGGTGAGGTGCTTTGTTGGCGAAAGCTGCCGCAGTCAGACGGTTTTGTCCTTTACAAAAGACTTTCTTTGCTAATAGTTTTTCTCTCTTTTGTTCTCAGCTCGTCCTAACTCCCAAAAGCCTCTCCCGTCAGAGACTCCCGGTGAGACTGGGTACGGACCGCCCGACGGAGGTGTGCCTCGCCCCGGCGACCTCCCCTACCTCATAGTTGGCGTTGTCCTGGGAGCCTTTGTCTTCATTATTGTCGCCTTCATCCCCTTCTGCCTGTGGCGGGCTTGGGCCAAACAGAGTGAGTGCTCTTTGCAGTTCCTCGAGTCTTTACAGGGATTAACGTCTTTCCCTTCCACATCCGTGTAATTCCTGTTTTGTCCTCATTTCAGAGCAAACAACCGACATGTGCTTCCCCGCTGTGGCCGCCCCCGTGTCGTCATGTCAGTACACCATGGTTCCTCTTCAGGGACTTGCATTGGTGGGCCACTGCCCGCTGGATACTCACATGACCACTCCGCATGTCGTCTACCCCGCCAACGGAGAATACACACCGAATGGCAAACCTCACCACCCAAAGCACTGCCTGCCAGGACTCCAGCAGGTAAAAAACACAAACCAGGTTTTAAACTATCCACGAGTTTTTGTATTTGGTTGAATATTTAATGTGTGCTTGTCTGTGTGTGCAGGATGGGGTGAATTGTGATATGGAGTGTGACACGCTACTGCAACAGCCCAATGGACACCTGCCTGTTTACCACTACTCTACCAGGTGTGTTTTCATTATAAAGCCCATTTAATTGCTGATGTACTGGACTAACACCATAAAATAATTCTACCAATATGAACTGGTGAGATTTAAAAAAAAAAAAAAAAAAAAAAGATTTGATGAGGAAGCCCAACGAGCTCGATAATTAAAACCCAACACCTCATCAGATGTTGAAGGAATTTGTTGGTTAATGAAAATGAAACAAAAAGGCCAAAAAGAAAAAAACTGGTTGGACATCCCAAGCTCTGTCACAACTGGTACGGACAATAAAAAGGTCTAATAAATATGTGTTTTTTTTTTCTTCAGTGGCCCTGATCATCCTGATCACTCCTGCTATCATCCAGATGACTCCACTCTCCAGCTCCTCACCTCTCCCCATCAACCTTTACGCTCACAGGAAGTGGGAGGTGATGGCGGCTTCTGTGGTGGAGACAAAACAGAGGACATCGTTCCAAGTATGTGTGGATGTCTCCATTAATATCTGCTCACAATATTCTCCTTTTATTATCAACCCAACGAGCATCTTTTAAGGATGCATTTGACTTTTGCTTTGTTGTTGTTGTTGAATCCTCCTGTCATCTTCTCACCATTCATCTTTCTTTACCGCAGAGCCGGCGTCTTTCCCGCTTCTCTCTCTGGAGGACGAAGGGATTTTCACCACATCCTCTTCGGCAGCCACAACGCCACAATCCCAAGACGCAACTATACAGGAAGTGAACATCCTCCCAAATGAAGCGTCCCCCGAGGACGAGGGGACGGCCAGCGCGACAGATGCATGAGAGACTGTTAAATAAACAGTAAACAAAAAGAGAGAAAATATTTATTTTTGTATCACAGATATTTATATATTTATGCTTTTGTACATAAGTGTCTGATTATACTGTATATAGGGTTATTTTCATATTGAAAAAAAGTGACTTTTTATTCATAGATCTCCTCACGGTATGTCACGGACAAAGGGAGTAGCATTTTGTCTTTTTGTCTGTCTGCATTTGAGACCTTTGTTCCTCGTGTGAAGAAGAGTCCGGAGTCTCTAAGGACTTCCTCTCAGTTCAGCACTTCACAACTAGACCCTCCCCACAAATCACGCCCTTCCTAGCCATCCTCCATCCTTAAAGTCTGGACCTTTTAGGTACTTAGCTTTACATACAACAGAAACACAGTCGGACCCAGTCTGATGCTGTCATGAGGTGCTGTTTAGCTCTGCGATATCAAGTTCTCTGTCATTTTTTTGTATAGCAGTAACACAAATGTATTATGCATTGTTCATCATTAACAAACTATTAACAAGTGTATGCAACATAAATCATTGTTTCAGTAGTGTACAAGAGATTATATATTGTATAGTTTATTTATTTTGTTTTGGTATATTTTTTTAAATCACTGAATGGGAGAGATTCTGGAAA
Source organism: Hemichromis elongatus (assembly GCA_015108515.1). Taxonomy (NCBI): domain Eukaryota; kingdom Metazoa; phylum Chordata; class Actinopteri; order Cichliformes; family Cichlidae; genus Hemichromis; species Hemichromis elongatus. The sequence continues at coordinate 22,919 of VUQR01001638.1, read as the reverse complement.
ATGTCTTTAACTCAGTCATTGATAAGCTGAACTTTATACTGCAACCACTTCTGTGTTTACTCGTTTGCTGGTTACCAAAAGACTGCCAGGTGAGGCTGCTGCGACAGGTGTGTCAGTATTATTACTCCCTCACTGGTCGGAACATAAGTATTAGTCTTTGACAGAGACGTCTGCAATCAAAATGAAGGAGATCCTGAATCTACACTCCCTCTTTTTTTTTCTTTTTTTTTTTAAGTGTAGCTGTTCTGTGGTTGCACATGCTGGAGCACTATTGCATGTAAATAAATGCTTATTAAATTGAGTCGAGTCGTCTGTGAAACTTTTGAGATGTTCGCTGAGCATTAGTTCTTAATGTATTTCAAAGTTTTTCTTTGGAAATTGGCAAAGACACAAATTTAAAATTTGCAAAAACTTAATCTGTTAATTTTTTAGTTGAATCCACAACAAACTTCATAGATAAGTTGATGGGTGTAAGAGTACTTTTTCCATCAACAAAATGCATCCCAGCTATTGACTGCAAACTGCATTTGCTTGACTTCTTTTCATCGGTCTTCTGTTTGCTGAAGCCTGATCAACAATTGTGTCAGTGGAAGGGTGGCTCTCCTGAAACCATTCTTAAAGAAGGGAAACATGAAGAAAAGGCTGAGGTTTGCCACATTACTGAAAATCATTGGCAACATATCTGATGGTGTGATGCATCCAAATGTAAAATTTATGGTTTAATTAGTCATCACTATAGATCAGATTCAAGAGTAAGCATCTATAGCTGTCTGTACAACATGGCGGAGGCTGTTATTTGGCCTAGGAAGATGTTTCAGGTGCTATGACAGAGCAAGAGAATAAAAAGCAACACAGACAATTATCCAGTTGGCAGCAAATACAAACGTCTCCTTATAAACTTTATTAATCAATCTTGTATTTACAAATACATACATAATCTAACAATTCTGATATTAAACATTGGTATTTACAAAATAGCTCTTGGAAAAACAATTCTGTACAGCACAACCTGATAAGTTAGTAAATTACATTAGTAGGTAACTGTGCAGAAGGTTTCTCAATGACCCAGGATACACTGAACTCAAGTTCTAAACCTAAAACTGAATCTGTTTTACATTTTCACAACAAACTTTAAAGTGCCCCTATTATACTTGTGAGTTTTTTCTCCATCATTCGCCTGTTTCACTGTTTGACATGTTTGAAAAGTTCACACCAAAAAGAATTTCAAAGGTTTTATGCAAAGGTTTGCTTGCGATGCCTATTAACATCTCCTTGCAGAACAGGAAGTAGTATGATAAGGACAACTCAACCGTGGTGCCCATAGCTGTCCATTCACTCCCACAGAACGCATGACTGTTTTATCATTCCTCTTATCACTTGACACCATCTGGAATAATTATGCCCACCCATCAGGAAAGGCAGAACGAGCAACGACCTCAAATCAACGACAGACAATAACACTAGAATGTCTCTTATCAGTACTACAAATGCTTTACTGTAAGTCTTCAAGAACTGATGAGCCAGTGGATTATTTACTTTAAATGTTCCCACAAGAGGAATCTTAATGTTAATACAGTGTGCGTCTATCTGTTTGATTCTATACGTGTTAATCCCTCCCACTCCCTCTGTGCTCAGATCATCGTGTACACTTACCTAACAACCAAAAGATACCCAGGTCAGTCCTGGGAGGAGAACTAAAGCCTTCTGGGGTTGCCTCAGGAAGGCCAAACAAAGTACAAATCTATTAAACCAACACATGTAGAGGGATTCCTGGTGAAAAAGGGAGCAGCTGAAGGTAGCTTTTTCAAACAAGCCACATAATATGATAAGGTGCCACAAACACAGTCCCATCCAGCCTAATGTAAATCCAACGAGCCATCACATTCCCGCCATTTTTCATCCCACTGCTCTGCACTAACAGCAAAACCGCGTGACAAAAATCTCAAAGTTGAAAAACGAGGCTCTGCTGTGATTTTGATCATATTCAAACGTAGGATGATGTTAAAGTTAGAAGCAACGGCATGTTTTTATAATGTGGCTATGGCTTTCTGTTTGCAGATGTCAGCTTTTGAAGGGCTACGCCAGTTACATGTGAAACTGGTGGAGCTAACCATACAGACCAGAATGGGCTCATGGGAGTGCAGCCTCAAAAAGACAGCAAATGAAACTCAACACAAAGAGGCACACCTTTGCTTGTAGAACTACCAAATAAAATTAGGAGCCTATAAGCAGAAACATAATAGGGACACTTTAAAGACACATTTCCATGTTCCCGTAAAATTATAAGATTAGTCAGATATTACAAATGATAACATTGGCATTCGCCAAAGGGAACGAATCTGAGACCGAAACTGTTTTGAACATGTAAACAACAAAAATCACCATTTCAGCAAGTGCTTCATCACCACTTTCTGAACTCGTTGAACATTAAAAGCAACGACACAAGTCTAAACAGAACATTTTAAATTTTTGCTCCAAAGCTCCAGTTCACCATCGCATTCACACTGCAGCAGGAGGTCTCCTCACACTGCCGAGCTGCCGTCATGGCCCAGAATGTGGCTGATGTTGTGAGCAGGACGATTCGGCTGCTTGCCCGAGTCGGCAGATGCGGTGTTAGAGAGAGACAGCAAGGGAGACATTGGCATTGCTGAGCCATCAGTGGGCATGCCGGTAGCGATTTCGGGAAACAGAGAGGTCAAGTTGAAGTTGGAAATGTGAGGGGTGATTCCAGAAGAGTTGGCGATGGGCATCGGGGGCATTTCTGGAAGCAGCGGGAAGCTGGCCTGACCAAAACCCACAGGGCGTGGCGGGGAGAGGATTGAGCCGAAGCGGTTGTTGAGTGGAGGAGCGCTGCCTTTGTCGGCACTCGGGCTCGTAAACATTTGGTTGGGAAAGTATTGGAGGGTGACATCACTGGGAAGGCTGGGGTGAGCAGCTGGAGAATAGGAAGGATAGAAGGAGGTTAAAGTGTTCTGAGGCTCCACAGGGAGGAGGGACGGTGTACGGGAGGCGTTCGGCTGGCTCACTGGTGGGATGAACGTAGAGTTTGCATTGATGGGAGGTGGAGGATTCATCCCTCCCTCAGGAATAAAAGGGAAACCAAAGTTCTGTGTTAGGTGCTGATCAGGAACCAGGTTGTTGTCGCTAGGAACCTGAGCACTCTCTGGCATGAAGCGCACAATAGTGCTACGCCGTGCCTCTCCTCCAGACTGTGGTCGGCTCAGGAGCACCCCGCCTCCAGAGGGCAGAGGCAGATGGCCCTCAGGCTCAAATGGATTGCTTGGTCTGAGGGTACCGGATCGAGGCCGGTCACCGGGTCTCAGTTTGGTGGGCTGAGGATCTCTGGCAATGTGGCGAGAGTGTTGGCTAACAGCAGTGGGTGGACGGGAAGGGGCAGAGGAGCGGCCTGGCTCAGAGCTGCTGTGTGGGGGTGGAGGGTGAGGGAGCCCTGCTCGCACACCTGGGCCTGGGTGCATATTACTGCTGACCTGAGAAATGTGGCCCTTGTTTCCCTCTGTATGTCGCATAGGTGGGGCCTTCTGGGTCTGGGGAACACTGGGACTGGAGGCCTTGGCCTGTATGTCTCCTGACGAGCTTCCAGGCACACAGCTGTATTCCATACTGACCGGAGGACAGCACTGCACTGCTCGCTGGTGGTTGCTCTGCTCAGGAAGGTGGGGGGACAGGAGGCTTTGCATGAAACTCTGATGACAGCCATCTTGTTCTCGAGGCAGTGCTGGTCCAACCTGGACCCCTTGTGAGCCAGGATGAGCTCCACTGTAGCCACCACGATTTCTGCCATCTGTTGGGGGGCCCATCCTGAAACCTGACTGTTGCTGCCCCTGGGGCCCCCTCTGGGAGGGAGGCACTGATTTAGATGCCATGTCACTCCCACGAGACACCTGAGCCTCAAAACCACTGAGCTGATGTGCTCCTCCTGCACCCCCCATAGCCTTAAAGGGCGGACATTCTGAGACCCGCTGAACATCAGCAGACCCCGGATGGTCAGATGGCAGACGGCTCTGTGGGTTATGTGCAATGTTGGCCTTCCCTCTTGACGTGTCTAGATAACCACGGAGGTCTGGCTGCTCCTGAGCGCCGCTGTGACCAGGCTGAAGGTGGAGACCGATGCGCTGCTGTTCGCCACTAGTGGAGCTTTTGCCGATGAGTGCCTCAGCAGAGTAGCTGGACACACGGTGACGCTCCTGGCGAGACGGAGTGCAGGCCAGGTCAGATGACCGGGACACCGGATTGGTGGGAGGAGAAATGAGCTGCTGCTCCAGACTCCGAGAGCTCATCATCCTCTGCATAGCATTATGGTCTTGACCAGGCTGAGAGAGAAAACAGGGAGAAAGCGTAAATATTATAAATAACATCCTCAAAATGAATCTTATCTACCATAAATCAATAAGAGCAATAAAACCAGATCAGAGTGGACCCCATTGGTGGCCCTTAGTAGTATTTTATGCAGCTTGAGGGCAACAAACACAGAATGCACTACTGTACATTTTCAACACCCACAACTCATGTTGTGCTACAATATATTAGCCCAGAAAATTAACAAAAAGAAATATTCATTCAATTTCAACATCTGTTCTTCCCATTGTAGCCGACTAAACCTCCCTAACATTAACAAATAAGACTGCTATCCAGAAATGCTGAAGATTTAATTAACTTAAAGAAATCTATCAAGAATTTAATTAATTACATAAACGACTACCCTCTGAACTGACGCATTACAAAGACTTTTTAATGTGATGTAATCTAGTGTGACTTTTCTTGCATGACCCTCAATCATATGCTTAGTACCAAAAATGCCACTCTGTCATCAAAACTTTGAGAACCCCTGGTGTTAAATGTCATGCAACCACAAAGCACGTGTTAACATTTTTATCCTGACAGGTCTCAGATGTTCATGAATAGATGGTAGAAATAAAAAAACAAAACAAAACACAACACACATTTCAATTACAAACAACCTTAAATTTACACTCCTCTGTCTACACTGTGGCTATAGGGGCAGAGCTGCTATTTCACTGCAAAGTCCCACACACACTAAGAACTGTCAGTACTCAGTGTTTTGTTTTCCTTTCAGGATTTTTTTTTCTTTCTGTAAATGTGAGTTTCTCCGTGGTAGACTGCTGCAGCAGCTAGGTGTTTGTATAATGGACACTTAGGTAGTTAGACAACAAAGTGTTTCAAATCTCTTGCACAGAAAAAAAAAGTCTCATGGGGTAATACTTGGTAAATGGTACATGGAGAACAATAAAATTCCAGTGGATTGATTGGTTTCCACATATGCTTTATGTTAAAAATGCAACTGTCACTTTATATATCACATAACACCAACCTTGAGGTGGTCCTGCTGAGCAAGGTGATTGCTATGATGGCCCCTGGAACTGGCTGCCTGGGCTTCACAACTCTTCTCCTGGTGCCTAAAGTGCTGCTGCTGGATCTGCTGCTGCAGATGCTGCTGGTGTCTGGAGTGAGAGCTCTGCTGCTGCAACTGCTGCTGCTGTTGGTGTTGTTGATGCTGTGCCTGTGGAGGCTGTTGGTGTGTCTGTTGTTGGTGCTGCTGGGGATGAGACTGGTGTTGTGTTGACTGTTGATGCTGTTGTGATTGTTGGTGTGACTGCTGTGGATGTTGCTGGGTCTGCTGCTGAGTGTGCTGTTGAAGCTGTGCCTGTTGTTGTTGATGTGAAGGATGCTGCTGAACTCCAGACTTTTCCAGGTGATGCTGCTTCTGCTGCAGGCCAGCAGGTGAGCCTGTTTGACTGCCTCTGACGAGTCCCCGCTTCTTCTGGACATGCTGCTGCTCTTGTTGCTGCAGCGCCCTCTGGTGTATTGAGTGGCGCTGTGCTGGGTCTGACTGTGTCAAGTGGTGCTGCAGATGATACAGATGGTGCCTCTGCTGCTCCTGCTGTTGCTGTTTCATGTAAAGGTTCCCTCCCAGATGTTGACCAGGCTGTGTTACAGCATGCTGCTGATGCCCCTGGGGCAAATGAAGTACACCTGGCTGGTTCTGCTCAGGAGGCCCTTGTGGAGGGCAGTGCCCATCTGCAGACCTTACTACTGAGCTCATAAAAGAGTTTGCAGAGAAGAGAGGGCCTCCACCTTCTGAATTAATCCTTGTCATTACGGCTGAGGAAGACGATGGTAGCTGCCCTACCATCATCTGGCTGTGGTCAGCAGCTTTCACATCTATGTGGTTGACAGGGTTACCTGATGGAGGGCAGGGCTTAGGTCGTTTACCAGTGTTTAACATCACTTCCTCCTGAGCCTGCCGCTTGGAAATTATCTTGACTTGTCGCTCTCCAACACCAACTCCCGCCTGAGCCCTCATTAGTGTAGTCTTTAAGGGGATGTACTCATTTGGCTGCGTAGCACCTGAACAGGGTGAGTGAGTATTATTTGAGGCTTGGGATATAAGAGATGAGGTCCCTACAGGAGAGGGAGCTGAAGCCTGTTGGCCAGGCAGATTAGGGGAGCCAGGGTAGGGCTGGTGACTAGAGCTGGGCCTAATCAGGTTGTTGACACTGAGGCTTGCCACTGTCCCACTCTGGGATGAGTTCTGAGACTGGACCTGGGGAAGAGGCTGAGACTGGGAGTAAGAGATGTTTAGTGGATGTCTGCTTCCACTGGCTGCACTCACAGACCCTTCCCCAACCTGACCTCTGACAGACACCTCAACAGCAGGTTTAACTGTTCCTGGGTCAATGGGCTTATTCACTTTAGCCTGCTGCCCAGCTGAGCCTCGTTCTTTACTGGCTGACACTGGTGTGGTTTTGGAGGGTTCCCACGTGGCTGTGGTGGGGTTAGCAGATGCAGTGTTTTCCCCGGAGCACCCTCCACTTCTCCTTCCAGGGCTGTCCTGCTCCAGCATGGCTAAGGCCAGCATCTCTGCCTGCTCAGTTGTAAATGTATATGTTCCAAAGGACCCGGATGATGCACCGATAGCGTGGCCTTGGGGAAGCATGGACGCCACAGAAAATCCTCTAGCTCCGGTAGACATGGGAGAATCAGTCTGCCTGCTAGAGGTCAAAGAATGATCCAGAGTTTGATCATCTAAGTTAGTGTACACCTGTTGAGATAGCGAAAAATCCTTTCTAGTAGGAATGTCAGAAGTCACTACTAAGCTATCTTTGGCTGCTGGTGTGGACTGCATCTCCTCCTGAGCCTCACTGTTTGCTCTAGGGGCCTGAGGCGGTTTGCCTTCTGTAGGATGGCAGGAGGACAGATTGGGTGTGTTCACATCAGTCTGCTGCGTTGTAATTCTAGGAGCAGCGGTCCTTTTACTAATATCTGAACTTGTTGTGGGGGTTGTTGCAGAGCTGTGCATAGCAGAAAACGCAGGTGCAGGTGATGACATGGTTGTGGACACAGAAGATGAAGGAGTGGCTTGAGACTCCAGTTTTTTACAAGGCAGAGAATCTTGTGAGGCAGATCCCTGGGAACGACAAGATGTTTGCTGGGTAGTCTTATTAAAAGGTAATGGTGCAGTTGCTGTGGTACTGCTAGCGCAGACTGGAGTCAACGATACGGGAGAAACAGAGGAAGAAGTGTACAGAGTTTCAGAGGCAGCTGCTGAGGTCACCACAGGTTGGTTTTGTCCAGAAGCAGCAGTGCTGGCAGTGCACTTAGTTTGTGCAATGCTAGTTTCTGTGCCAGTGATCGGCTGTTTAGCCTCAGCAGTTAAGAGCTTGGTTATAGCTGAGTTGCTGCCAGAAAGTGGAGATACTTTACTCTTGTCAACCAAATCTGAACTAACCGATGGCTCGATCGATGTGGCAGTGACTGCTGTAACTGCAGTTGTGATGCTGGTAGTGTTAGAATGACTGAATGCCGAATCACTCTGAGACGTACTGACAGAGCTTTTATCCTGTTGATGTGATTGACTAAACACAGCAGGCCCGCTGGATGAACTGCTTACAACCACTTTCTCTGTGTTCTGTGGTGCAGTGACACTACCTATAGCCGTGACAGTTGTGGTACATGTGGAGTTATTGTCTGTGACTTTAACAGATGCGGACTGTAAAACTTGAGATCCTGTAACTTGAACTATCTGGCTCTCTCCTGTAGCAGCTATTGGCTTGGCAGAAAGAGCAACAGCAGCTTGTGGGGAACTAGTTTCCTTTTTCTTTGCAGCTTTAGTCCTTTTTGCTGCTGCTCTCTTCATATTCAAGGCTGTGCGAAGCCTCTTTGCTGAGGGCTTAGAGGTACTAACCAACATCCCTGAAGTGACTGGGACCTGTAGCTGTCGGGCAGGTAGTGCAAGTGTGGCTCCAGAGATGGATGCTGGAGCAGGAGAGTGCTGCTGCAACACTGATAATGGAGCAGGAGGAGGTTGACCATTGTTCTGACTAGAAATGTTAAGAGAAAGGCCCTGAGAGATGCTCTGATTGAGACTGCTGAGGGCCCCTAAGCTGTTGAGAGCTACATTAGTAGTCGGTTCCTCACTGGTAGTGGGCTGGACTAGCTGCAATGTACTCTGGCCACCCTGGGAACTTGCCTTATCAGAGGTCTTCACAGGCTGCAGGGCAAACACCTGTCCATTCACAGTGATAGTCTGCGGGGTTGTAGGAACTGGTGGAGAAGAACTGGTGGCCTGCGAAGGATGGCTCGCTTGAGGCTGAATGGGACGAGGAAGAATGTGCACCAGCTGCTTTCCCCCTACACTCTGCAAGGATGGGGCAGACACTGAAGTGCTGGTTATGGGTATCTGAGTGGCTACAGTAGGGATAGCAGAAGGGACCATGCCAACTTGGGAATTATGAGCAGAAGTTGCAGCTTGATTTGGTGTCTGGATGATAACAAAATGCTGACATGGTGTTTGACTTGTCATTTCCTCCCTCACAACTGGCTGGGTAGGGCAAGCACTGGCCTGCTGCAGGATTACAACACTTGGATTGTTTGTGTTCTGTGGTACTGAAACACCTGAAGCTGTTGCTCCACCTGGGTTGACTTGCAACACCTGCATGGTCTGAAGGAGAGGAAGTACAGTGGCCTGTGGCTGGGGTACCAGGGCTGGCTGAGGCTGAGGGATTATGGCTGTTGGAGGATGGGGAACCAATGACGCCGGCTGAAGAAGAGTAGGCTGGGGCTGAGACACGACTGCGGGGTGGGCCACCACAGGTGGCTGTTGTACTATGGCTGACTGAGGAAGAACAGCACACTGAGGTTGACATGCTAGGATAGGCTGAGGCTGTGTCTGGTTTAGGACTGCTGGCCGTATCTGGGGTGCTCTTTGAAAGGGCTGCGCTTGAATGTGACCTGTAAGAGGTGCCTGCTGTACAGGCACCTGTGGTTGCATCTGTATTTGAATTGGGTGAACAGATGGTTTGCTGCCCATTGGACATACAGTCACCTGCTGAATAGGCTGGGGGGGGTTGCTGACTTCTGGTGTGGAAAGACTTTGGCAGACTGGCTGCACTGTGTTCCCTGCCATCTGCAGTGTTGTCCAGGTAGTCTGTGTGCTGCCTGCTGTCCCAGCCCTGAGAAGGCCTTGGCTCGTTGGGATAGGAGTGTAACTTGCAGTCCTTATGGCAGCGTCCTGCGTTACCCGTGAGCAACCGTCCGAGGCTTTAGTAGGGTGGGTGGACGCAGGTAGAGCAGGGCTTTCAGTGGGGAGCTGTGAGGCTGAAGTAGCTGCTAAGGTGAGGGGCTGAGCTTGCTGAGGCATTGACGTGGATGCTGCAGGAATCTGGAGGGTGATGTAAGATACAGAAGGTGGTAGCGTGGGTGCCACAGCCGGTGCTTCAACCACACACTGCTCTATCATTCGCAGGCTGGGTGTAGACTGAGTGGGCGCTGCTGCTGACCCGGGGAGAAGTGCAGGGGTAGAAGAAGAGTTGTTAACATGTAGCAGGGCTCCATTAACCCTTAATCTGGCACTGGCCTCAGATGATGGCTGAATAATTAATGTTTCAGATGACTGTTTTCCTGGGCTAGTCTCCTTTCCAGCCGGGAATGTCCCATTGCCATTAGAACAGACAATGATCCCCTTTGGGAACTGGTGAGTAGGGGGAACTTTTGCCACTTTAGCACAGCGTTGTTTGCCCTTCCAATGGATAGTGGGATCTTCCAGAGGGTTAATGTCATTGGCTTTGAGGAGCTCAATATAGTGAGCACTCTCTCGTCTCAATTCCTCCAGCTGACGCCGCAGCCGACGGATTTCCTCTGCTGCAATGAGGTGTAAAAGCACATGTAGTCACAAGTTCATGACTTTAACCACACATAATCCACTATTTACACTTAAATTGCAGGATACTCAGACTAAATTAAGAAGCTGGTGTATACAATATTAAAATTTACCTTGCACTTTATCCCCTCCTTCCAGAAGCATTGCATCATTTTGCTTCTTCAGTTCAGTGATGTAACGAAAGGCCTGGTCCAATATCATGTTCTTACTCTAAAGATAAAATCATAATTTTTTTTCCATAAAAATATTTTAATCTAAATAAATAAAATTTCACTATATTTAGGCAAATGGAAACACCAGATTGTCTCCTACCTGTTTAAGTGCCTGGGAACAAGGCAAAAGATTACCAATGCGGTTGATCCCGGCATTGATCTTTTCTTTTCTGTGTCTCTCAACTAAAACAACACAAAAAAACCCAAACAAGCCATAAAGTCATCAGTATTCATGTACATTTAAAGTAAACCTTACACAATAAACCTGTTTATTTGTTTTTTTTACCTGCATTGTGAGATTCTTTGTTTTTCTTCTTTCTGCAAAGAAAGAAAGAAAGAAAAGTTCACATTTTAAAGGACCTCTTGTGAAAATTATCTGACTGAACCGGGACAAATAGACTATAGGTCAAAGATGTTTACTTGGGTTTACGGCCAGGTGTCTGAGTTTCAGTCATCTCTGGCATCCTGTCCTTACAGTTGCCTGTATGATAAGTCAACACATCAACAGCTGGACTTGAAATCCATTCCGTGCTCGTCCTGCTGCAAGCAAAACATAAAGCATCCAAAAAGAGCAATAATTATAAATAAGAGCACTGTCAACACACTGTTGTGTATCAGCTGAGAAAAACAGAACAGATACAGCAGCGATGAGCTCATACAATTGCAGAAATAAAAGTGTTAAATCTGTAAAGCTACACTCAGCCTCTACTACAACTAGATGCTAACAAGCTAGTGTAATTACCCTGTCTTTCCTCATTGAGATAAAAACACTTACCTGCACGTTACAAAATAATTACAGAGTGTTACACGAAGTGAATAAACAAATCTTTCTCCTGGGCTTGTGTTAGAATATCGACAACGAGTGATGTTCATATACCTAAACCTGCAAAGACACCTAAGCAATTACCTGTGCAGCTAGCTTTCTGATAGCTAGCAGGCTAACAGCTATCTTAGCTTATCGACACCGACATGATTATTAAGCAAAACAACGTCGAGTCGCTTCTCGGCCGTGCTCATACAAATGCTGCTTTCAGAGAGCAGTTTTCACGAACCTTTAGCCTCGACATTTTGGAGACCGCTGTTCCTGTAAGAACTTTGAAATTGGAGGCTAACTACTAGCTAGCAAAGCTTTCAACTCATCTCCCAAAACAATCTGAATAACCTAACTTAGTGCTGAAAGAGGAGGGCTCTACGCAGTCCTGATAGCCAATAGCGTTCCAGAATGGGGAGGTTATATCCAATCACAAGACCTAAAAGCATCCAAGAAAGCTCGCTCTCCCTCTTTCTCTCTCTATATACCAATTTCTATGCTAAATATTCACAATGTCAAAACACATTTACTGCAAATAGTAATTTATTCATTTAGACGTTAAAAAGTCTTACAATATAGAGCTCCAGAAAAGATAAAATTCTCCAAAGAAATGAAAACATGCGTATACTACAGTGGAGAGGACACAACTCTCCTTGCATGCAGAGGTGTCAGAGCTTCCTCTGGGTAATACACTGTTAAGAGATCATAGCAAAACTCCAAAACTTTCAGCTGAAAGTGTGTGTAATAACTGAAGCTCACTGTGGCAGGAAGTTTGAGAAGACCAATGTCATAAGATGGCTACATAATGTGCCAAAGGTGTTTAAGGTATGTCTCAAAACAGTTGTGTATATTTAGAAACAAGCATCCACAAACACCTCCATCATACTACTGAAAATAATGCCCAAATCCAAATCAATCTGATGTTATTCATAACACATTCAATACAACATTTGTTTGGTTCTCTCATTCCTTTGTATTTTCACTCTTTGTGATAAACCCAGGAGAACCTCTGAACCATTTGCCATCTCAGTGTGGAAAATAAAAATAACAGACTAGTTGAAGGGGGATTTAAATAACAGTTTGGAAACATTTAAAAATTAAAAGTACTGAATGCGTCTTCCCACTGCCACAAAACCGTCAAGCTTTTCCCCTTTCGCCCGTACTGAGGGGGCGCATTTCTGTCACCCCCCTCTGGACATAACAAACCAGTCAGACTCATTTCTCATAAGTCCCAAGATTCAGGTGGTGCAGGAATAGAGCTTGGTCTGTTCCACATAACTCAAGTAAGTATTACTCCAAAATGACCAGCTGGGACTGGATATGTGTCGGGGATGGTCTTTCAAGCACTTTTTCCCTTTACTTTTCAAACCAACTGTTTTCCTTTGATCAACAGCATAGATATGTCCCCTCCAGCTTTAATATCCGCATTTAAAAAACAAAACAAAAAAACAAAAAACCAACAACAGTGTGATTTGACAACACAAACCCTTCCCCCTCCAACGTGTCTACAACTGTCAGAAGTTGGTAACTTTGTCAACAGGAGCACTATAGAATGCTTAGCTTTTTGTCATTGTCAATTAACAGTATGAAGAAAAGGGGAGCAATAAAATATGCAAAAAAAACCCCCCCCAAAAAACCCAAAACAAAACAGGGAACCCCCTTGTGAAATAAATGCAGCAACTTTTATGCTTGAAATTTTTCTCTTTTTAGCGTCCTTTGAAGAAAGTGTTGAATCCTGGGGCATTTGTCACAGTTCTGTTTCTGTGGAGGTGGCCACATTAGTGCCTTTTCCAAACGCTGTGCCCCTACTCTGACTTCTGAAGCTCTCCGCTGGGCGGTGCACAAGGACTGTGCAGGCTCTTTTGCAACACATGGGCATCTGCAGGCTCTATCCTCTTGTAGTAATTCTTCTTTGTCTCAATAATCTCAAAGCCAAACTTCTGGTAAAAGTCAATGGCTGACTCATTGCTGATCTGCACATGACTGTAGGGTGGGAAAATACAAATGCATTAAAAGGCAGCTCATTTGGAAAATCAGTCAAAAATAATTCTTGTATGCAGATAAGTGTTCATGGAAATTCTGCAAACACTCACAGGTAAATATTGTCAAAAGTGCCATCTTTCTCACAGATGTTTAGCACATGATTAAGCATCTTTGTACCTGGGGACAAAAGTAAAGGCAAAGTTAGAGAATGAAAACAAAATCTCCAAGTGCACAACAGCCTCTTTTTGCGGTCCTTATATGTTTTAAGAAACAGTATCAAACAGTCTAGTCTATTATATACCTCAGTTTTTCCTCAGCTTTTCACTAGTCTGTGACTCACATATAAAATGCAAAAAGAAGAAAAAAGATTCCTATTCAGCAATCAATAACGGAAACAATCCACTACTACTTACCAATTCCAAGTCTACGGTAGGGTGCTAGACAGCCAAGTGTCATGATGTACAGTCTCTTCTGGTTCTGAGAGTGGTCCACTCTGCAGCACACAGCACCCACTGCAATGTCATTGAAGTACGCTGCAAAACCAAAAACCAAAACATAATGCTCAAACATCAAATATATACCTCTAAAAGCCACATTTCTACCCCATAGCTGAAAATCAAGCAGTTAAAGTGCATGCAAACTGAATCTCACCAGTTACTTCCCTCTTTAACGCATCGATGTTATCATATACAGTCATAACTTGGTGTCACGTCTTACCTAGCTTTGCAAGCTCTCCAACCTCCAGCACATCTTTGTAAAACTTGTCGTTGTAGCTGACAGGGAAGATGACCTGGTTAAGGCGTTTCAGCTGCTTAATGTTGTGGGGCGTAACATCCCCCAGCTCAATTCGGCTACTGGAACAAGAGCAAAACGGTCAAATGGCTGACAACAGCTAAACCATTTCATTTAACATTATAGGAACTAAAATACAATGAAGACTAATAAACTGAAATCTTACAAGCCCACTGTCCTTTTTATTTATATGTACATTTCTTTTATTCTATACACTCAATATTCGAGTAAACACTTTTACTACCAAAGCTGAAAGATGAATTACGCAGATAGTTGACTAACATTGAATTTTGTTATAACTACTTTGAGTATTGATTAAATCATCCCTCATTAACTGCGTGATTTCTTCCCAAAAGCTATAACACTGCTGAAATGAACCTGTTCACACCTCTTGTATAGCTTAAATCAACATGTACCCTCACAATCATACATTTACATAATCTATTACTAATAGTAATCCTTTGGACGAATGCCGCTTAGAAATAAATATATAACAAACACTTGCAGCTTGTTCTGTTAAGAGTCTTTACTATTAAACCGGAATCATATTCTCCTTTAGATATCTATAAAAAAACCAGGGGACATGTCTGGATTTGTGTAATTAGTAAATGACCCACACATAACAGTCCACTGGCCTCAGTGAGAGGTTCACTGTGGTATTTATAGGATGACTACACATCCAAAAACTGGTGGCGGTCACGTGTGTTGTCCCTAAGCATGTACAATGAGATTGGTAAAACCCTAAGTGTACAATTAATACACCTCAGCATTAATTGCCCTCACGGAAAAAGAGAATTTAGTCAGAAATGCATCATTGCCAGTGTTTTACTTTGGCAGATCAAGTTACACTGACTCAGCTGGCACAAACACTAAAGTTGCTGTCGAGTGTGACATTAAAATGGCAACTTTTTTGCCCAACGTGAGATAACTGCGTCTAAGACTTGAGAAAAAACTGGTATGACTCCGTGCAGGTAGCTGAAGTTCGCGGCAAATACCAAAAATACTCAGAGCCGTGATTAGCTTAGCTAAACTGGCTTAACTGACTCAGCTCTCCACTAGCGGCGAGCTAGTTAGCTTAGCTTGTTCGCGACCTACACAAACCGATAAGCGGCTAAAGTTAACGACAACATCTAAGACAGCACTGTTTCGGTGACGGTGCTGTCGTTTATATAGTGGCCCTGAACCTAAATAAAAGTCGTTTCGCAAGCTAGCTAGCCTTGCCGTCACCTCCCCGCCTCCTCCTGTAGGAAAAACACAGACATGAAAAACTTTACTTATGCTAAGCTACGTATTCGTGACCCGAAACTTCACACTCACCCTTTCATTTTAAAGAGATGATATCCTTTATTTTTGAAGAGGCTTAACTCTGGCGTTGTTTCGGGTAAAAGGTGAGAATTTGGATAGAGTTGGGGTCGGGGATGCCTCCCGTTTTACCCTCCACATGTAGCTAGTTACGATGGTTGTAGTTAGCTTAGCCGCCACACTCCTTCCACGACTGTGTGGAGACGGAGACTGTCAACCCTGACCTCCGCATGCGCACAAACCCCTCTGTCACTTTTTGACCTGGATTTGGACTCTCAGGCTCTTTTCCAGCCACATTAAGAAATTTAAATAATGGTTTCTTTGTTAAAAACATTCTGGTGCTCAGTCTTAATTATATAGGGCTCGTAATCGTATCGCATTATTTAAGGGAACGTTGCTTCTGCTGTGACTTTGAGGCGCAAATGCATTTCTCTGACGTCCGCAAGCAAGCATTATATTTAGGGGGAAAAAAGACATTTACGTGTTCGCCTCAGAATTATTGTGTTATTTATTATATATTGGATTACTACTAGTCAGTGAGGTCTACCCTTTTAGTTTTCTAAATATATTACCGAAATTATTTAGTATTTATCTATCGCATAAAAAAGGAAAATAAAAGTTTAAATATGTAATACAGTATGTTTTGGTCATAAGGATGCTGAGATTTTTTTACATAACCAAAGCGAAAGTAAAACCCATGAGTCCTGTAGTTCTGTGAATTTGTAGTTTTGAGAAACGTATCCC
>VUQR01001637.1:11500-28627 GCA_015108515.1 Hemichromis elongatus | reverse complement strand
TAGGAGTCACCAAATCATAGTAAAGCATTGGAGAGTGAGGAGATTTAGTGATATATTTGAACTGTACCTGATATTCGATGGATGGATGGATGGGGTGAAAATCAGTGACGTGCGGTGAGGCTGGTGAGGCACTGACGTCATCACAGTCAGATTTACAAACATATGAACCCTACAGAGTAGCTTATTCACCATTTCATTGGCAACAGTTAACGTGTTTTGTTTAAAATTTCATATCAGCATTCTTTACATATACAAACTAGCATAGAAAAAAATAACTTTAAAAAACGTTATCATCATACCTTTACTTATAAACGAAGTCCTGCTTCGATTGAAAGTCCAGTTTAGAAAATTCTTTCAGTTTCGATATGTAATCTTCCATTTTGAAAATAAGGCCAAGCAACAGGAAAAAATAACTGGATGGCTGCACTTCACTTGCTAACTGTTTACTACTGTCACAGTGACAGCTGCAGAATAATAGAATTAGTGTCACTAATTCTATTATTCTGCAGCCGAGGAGTCGTAATAAGAATCCCTGGGATCACCAGCGCCCCCTGCCATGAGGCAGGAGAACTGCGTGCCTCACCTAGTGCGTTTTCGCAGCAGTTTTATGATCGCTCACCACAAGAATACACACAGTTGTTGATAAAAAAACAAACAAAAAAAACCCACTGTGCATTATATACACCAGCTAAAATATGGAAATTTAGTTCATATAGTAAAAGTATTCGACATTTTAATAGCAACATGCAGAGGGTTAGCAATATGGTCTCAATGCATAGCATGCCAGCAACGTTAGCATAGTCATTGCGTAATCCACGGTGAGGCTCAGCGGGCTGCTGCCTCACCGCTCGTCTCTTCTTAGTATTTGAACGGTAAATGTGAAAATTCAGCGATTTTGAAAAAAAATCTTAAAATGGTGACGTTAAATGGAAAAGAACTTTAAAATACAAATCACTGAATAAATATAACCATTTAATTTATTTTTCAATTTTATATTCACCTGCCTCCCCTGACTGCACGTCACTGGTGAAAATGTAGGTTTTATAGAGGGAATTTGCCTGCCACTCCTACATTGGTCATTTGGTCCATATCATTATGAACACTTCAGAGCACACTCGAAGCTGAATGTCAGCCCCTTGACCACATAGCATGTGTTTCATTTCTGTTTCACTGTGCTGGACTAGAGCCAAACAATGAAAAACATATTAGTTTTTATACTTAGAGAACGCTCTGTGTAATGATAAATCCTGGACATATTATTCAAGATGTTTAATGGCACCACTCTGTGAAGTGAAAGCTAAATCAAACTTTGCCTGCATCCTGTTACATTGCAAATGATTTTCCATGTCACAGTCTAATAAGCTGGGTTAGACTGGGCCACAACTGTGATCATTTCCATCTGTTGCAAAGGCAAGAAAAAAGTTACTTCCTGATTTCTTTTCACTTCTGCCCCTCCCTTCGTTGTGTTTCATATCCTTGTGTCATCTGCAGAAGTATTTCTTCATAGTGTATAGACATCATGGGAAAAGCAAAAAAGAAGACAAAGTAGTATTTGATGACATAGTGACATAATGTGGCAAGTCAAAAAAAAAAAGATTTTGCAAGTTCAGTATTTAGTGGTTATACAAAAAAGGTTTTGTTATTCTATAAATTATTTAAGGGAAATGTTGTTGGGGCCCTAAAATACCCACTTATTAATCATGATTTTCCTTGGCAGTTTTATTTAGTTGGATTATGAGGACTGTAATCACAGCCAGGGACAAAATGTTCTCCTCCAGTCATTGTGATTTTATGCAAATGGTGTCCAGTGTTCCTGATGTTAAGTCAGAACCCAACAGTTTTATCATCTTTTGACATGCCCTCCTAATTGGCTACACAGTAGGAGCTGAATAGACTAGGCATGGGTTAATTGGCTTCAGTTCCTGGTCCCTCAAGCTCTGGGGCAGGAAGCCCGTCTGCCTAGATGATGTTTAATTCAGGGGTCCAGATGGAGGTGTAACAGCCTGGCTGTGAGATCTTTGACTCACACTTTATCCAGACATGGCTGTGGCTATGGACGGCCTCTGGAGATGGCCCCTCCTACTCTTCAAAGCCAATGTAGTCCCAGGGGCAGTGATATCACTCTGAGCCAAGTTTTGGTGCATCGAACTGGATAATACCAGATCATTGGAAAGTAGCTGAATTTATTAAGAGGTTTTAGCATAAAATGAAACTCAATAAATAAAAATTTGTAGTGTAACCTTGTGGATGTTGTTAGTGTTGACATGTGCCCAGCATTTCCATAATATAAGCGTATTAAACTTAGTGAACACAATGACCATTCAGTGTCAAATCAGTGTAGCCTACAGCATGTGCAAACAAAAATCATATCAGCCCCTTCATTGACATAACACAGTGTAAACCTTTGCAGAGCTCTATCCTGGTGACCTTGTAATTTTGTTTGGACTATATTAGAATGATGTAATTACAAAAATGTATTCCTTCTCCTCTTCTCTGATACATTTGACTTCAGGCACAGACATTGGGAAACAAATTAGCTTAAAATCTTGACGTTTTGAAAAGGATCTTATGTGTACAAATATAAACTTTTGCTTCTGGCAGCCTCTGAAGAGGGATCCCTGCTTGCTTTGTTATGCATGCTTCAAGCACCGTCAGCTAAATTCAACAGGAAATTGTGCAATTGAAAATATTTACCTCCACTTTTTTTTTCTTATGCAAGGTCTGCAGATTGTAAAGCTTGGAGAGTCCTTCTTAGTACACTTTCTTGTCATATTGCACTCACAAAATTTGAATTTTTTAAAATCATTTTAAATATGTGTGGTTTACAGATCCTTGTGTTTTAAAGGAGCAAGACATCTATAGACATTTAGATCATGCTCTTATGATTTTACAGGTCATTCGTTGCCAGTTAAAATCACACCCGCTACTTCGCCAAAATGGTTGTCGTGACAAAATCCAGAACTCTTTTTTTGACAGGGTTCAAGAGATCGCAGTTTATATTTCCTCTTGCAGTACATGAGGTGGTAACTTGTCTGTTTTTGGTGGTGCTAGTAGTGCAGCGAGAGGACAGGTGGGGTAAAACTGGGAGATGGTAGAGTAAGAGGGTTTTGGGTGGGGGGGCTTACACACTTCAGACAATATATAGGCTGGTGTTTATCATTGTCGACTGCAGTGGTGCCGCCCCTAAGGAGGAAGCTGCTTATATCATCTTTGTTTTGCTTGGGCCCAGCTGTTTTTGCTCACGGGGGGTGAACAGCTATCTGCTAATGCTGGGGATCTTTGATGTGCACAGGGAGGCTCAGTATACAGGGGAAGCACTCTGGCACCATTCACCCCAAAACCTACCTCCTATCAGCCTGCTGGAGTTCAAGTTTAAACAAATTAGAAGGGCTGTTTTTGTTCCCCTTTTCACTTTATGACTGCAGGGCATCTGTTCTCTGTTGTCCTCCCCTGCAATCCAGTGAAAACTGAGGAGGACACTTAAGTGAGATACTTTGTCGTTGACTATGTGCTGCAGACATAAGTAACTCTCTGTTGCATTAATGTTGCTACATTTCCTCGAAGTACCAAATCTGTCTCGTTTTTTTTTCCTTCTTTATTTGTTTTAATCCAAGCGAGATTTTAGGTCCAGGAAAGCCACCTCAAAAATTCTTTTAAAACAAAGTTTGTTGGACAGCTGGGAAGAATGAACAAACACTTGTTTTCTGAGATTTCGCCACAGATTATGTCATTTGTACTCGCCTGAAGGTTATCCTGTCCACACTTTGCTTTTGTGACTAATGAAACACTTAATCCTCTGCAGATGAAGAATTCACTTGATCTAGGAGCTTTCTTTGTTGTTTTCTTTATGCTAACATGCTGCCAATTCAGAAAGCAATAACAAAGACCAGTGTGCTACATGGTGATTTTGACTTTTGATCCTTTCATCTCTCTTTTCTTTTCTTTGTCTGCCTATGGAGTCCCAATGCATCTTTTCAAGCCCTTTGCTTTCCAGTTATATTGTTGTTTTTCTGCTTTTACTTGCAATATAACATTTTATGTTTTTTTAAAGCACACTTCAGATCTTTAAATTCAATAATTATCTACAACCTGATTGAATCTGTCAAGCTGTGAATCTTGACAAACAGCAGAACTCTCGGGGTGTGGATTAAGGCTTGGGGGTCAGTGCTAAAACCTGTGATTAATTGCTTGTTTGCCTCCTTAAGCAATTCTGCTGAACAAGTGAAAATAGTGTGCAAAATTGGTCAACATAGATGTAGACCTGGACTGTAAATCACTGCACACCACGAGGTAAGAAAACTGGTTGAGTGTAACAGAAGTTCCTGCTGTCGTTTAAAACAGAAAGGTAAAAAACAAAAAAACAAAACATGTTTCGTTTTTTTTAATTATCAATTGTGAACACTTTCCCTTTAGTTTTTACTGGGCTAGCTGGTCAGTCAATTCAAAATCATCTGCTGTATCATCCATGAAAAACTAGTGTACAGAGTCACACCTGGTAACTCGCTTTCAAATGCCTGTACTCAATAATTAGTAGTGGAGTTTATAAAGAGGGCAGTTATGTGGCATCTGTTCTTTGGAGCTGAGGGGAAATGCTGGCATCTTTTCCTAAAGTAGATTTAGAGTCTTAAGTTAATAACAGTTTTGATGCAAATGCCTGTATTTTGAATGGTGTTTTGTTGGGATTACTCAGAGCCGAGTACACTGCTGAAGATAGCAGCCGAGACCTGAACCCTACATCAGGGTGATGGTAGAACATAAAACAATATTACAGCTTATTTAATGTGCTGTAATTAAAATGACCAAAGCATCAGCTAGTTTGAAAAAAAGCTACAGATTTTAGCCTGTGTACCAGGTAGGAGGGTATGAGATAAACTGTTCTAAGGACAAATATTACATTGTCTCAGTATAACACCGACAGATATGAGAACAATCAGAATGGAATGTCAGAACATGGAGGTATTTCAGTGCTGCACATCTGGCAGTTTTGCTGGTTACATCTGTATTTCAGGCCATCAATCAGTCTTCATTCCTTCCACTCTTTCCACCTGGCTCGGATTAGTTCACATGAAGACAGGATGCCATATTCTCCAGTCCTCTTTGAATAGCTCAAAAACGTTTGATGTGGCTTTGAATGTGAGAAAAGATCAAGAGATCAAAAACCCACTTGGATCCAAGAGATAACGCTGTCGGTCATGTCTGTCATTAAATCAATAAAAAAGCTATGTTCTTGCTTTAGTGATAAGATTGCAGGGGTTTTAGTGAGTGAGACTAGACAGTTTGGCTTAGGTGATGTTTGAGTGTGGTCCCCACTGATCAAATCCACAAACAGTTATTTAGGTACAAGAAATTCCTTAGAAAAGTGGATAAGCCAAAAGGAAGACAGTAATTCTGAAAGTGACTTTTCTCTTCTGAGATCTTTGAAATGTTTGGCCAACATCGGCTCATATCTTCATTGACAGGATCGCAGTCATAGGGTCTCTGAAGAGTAGACTGTGCGTGATTCAGCAGTTTCATAGTTTCTTCTCAATCCCGGCTTTATGGCCAGCCCCAAATATAAAGGGGTCTGGAAGACCATTTAACAACTTAAATTGCTTTTTACCAATTATTCAAGTATTCCAGTTATTATCAAAGTATTCCCAGAAACTGGAATTAGACACACTTCTTTTTTCTTTTTCTTTTTTTAAATATGGAGGTTTATGTTTCCTAATAATATGAGTAAAATGTCTACTTTTCACATGAATTTATACAAAAATGTGCATTAACTCCATTTGCGTGTGTGTGTGTGTATAAATACTCTTAAAACCTAATCTACCTTTAAATAATTCTATTCCATTAAATCTTTATCATCAA
Organism: Hemichromis elongatus; assembly: GCA_015108515.1. Lineage (NCBI taxonomy): Eukaryota > Metazoa > Chordata > Actinopteri > Cichliformes > Cichlidae > Hemichromis > Hemichromis elongatus. Next base: position 22,777 of record VUQR01001637.1, on the reverse strand, counting down.
ATCAAAAAAGAGAAAAGATTTGGAAGACTTCCTGTAGAGTACGGCTTATCTTCGCAGTCCAGAGATTCATTTAACACTGAGCTTAACTTCAAATGATTTTTGAGTAGGATATGGTGACCAAGAAGAAGAAGAGGTCAGCCTTTTTCTTTTTGCCATGACATTTTCATGCAGGTGAAATAGCTTTTAAGCAGCCCGGTATGGGGCCCTGCCTCTCATAGCTTGGACTTGTTGTCTGGGGACACAGAAGAGACACAGAAAGGTGGATTGAATTCAAAGCACAGTGATTACTGTTCTGTCAGTCCCTCTATAATCCTAATGCTTACTAAGTCATGAGCTATGACTGCTGTGCAGTATCAACTCTTCCTCCACGCGTACTGAAGCTTCGGTGTTTCAGCGGTGGGTAAGTTAAGATTACTGCCAGTCACAGGATAAAAGATAAAATTACAAAGGTTTTCCCAATTGTCTTCATTTGCTTCCATGTCTTGAAACAAAAGCATAAGGAGATACAAAGGTAGTAAGAGTGAACAATGGCTGTGAATACAAAAATCAAGTTGTTTTCTCTTTGCTTGGCTCAAGGTCAAGAAACTCTTTGAAATGTTTTATATGCTCAATTTTGTGTTTTTTTAACTATTTAATTTTATTGTCATTATTTTTAATGAACAATAAAATATCTCATAAAACCAAACTACATATATAGTCATCTGACTAAAAGGACAGTTGAGCTCGAGTCAGATGAATTAAACATCTTACGGCACCTGCAAGAAGTCAGAAAGTAAGACTGACACTGAGGAGTGTCGTTATGAAATTCAGCCGTGCATACTCGGTTTATGTTTGGGACACCTAGTTATTAACTGTACTCCTCAGGCTTGTCCACAACATCAGCATTGCTGTTTCACTCCTACTACTAGCTCTATCTTCTGGGGTTTGATCTTTTTTTTTAACTTTGATACTTTGAGATGTCGTGACAGTATGTCACCAGATCTGTTTAATGTCAATAGAAGACACTCAGTTGAGAGTAGCTATTACTTGGTTATTCAGCTAGACAGTTAACTTCCAAAGGAAAAAAAAGCCTTTAACAACGTCTTTGAATGCGTGTTAACAAACCCCAAAAATCCTACTTACGTGAAAGTGTTGTAGCTTTGTGAACACTTAGGAAAGCCTTCCATTCCACACATGTTCTTCACAAGTGTTTGTATGTGTGGGGTTATGAATACCTTATGAAATCAGTGCTGGTGTCCCCACATACAAGTCATGATGAAAGAAAAAATAGGCTTGTTAAAGCGAGTTCAATAACAGTAGAGATGCAAAGATATAGAATAAAATAATAACTCCTTTCGTTTATTCAAGGATTTTTTTGTGTATTTTTAATAGTGAGCTACACAAATGTCAGAAAAGAATTAAACAGTTTGAATTGCCGTATATGATTAAAGTTGAACTTTCTTCAAGACTCTGTAAAAAAGTAGTTACTTGGTATAATATTTCCCACCACTGCAAGAAATCTTTAGATTTTGTCATACTGGCTCTATGTCCTTGCTCCCGCCTGCAGAATTAAAAGAAGAAAGTTTCCTCACCGCAACTCACATCAGATCAGAAATCATTGATTTCTTTGTCTTTACTTTCATTTTGGGCCCGTTTCCGCACCAGATGCTTATAGTTCTGCACAGTGAATGCAGTTTTTTTCCCCCCCCAAGTTCTCCAAAAGTAAAAACTGTGAGTATTTTATGCAGACCAGAACTTGACCCAGACCCACCTGACCCGTGAGCCATGTAATCAGTTTGTCATTGTCACATAAGTCATAATCCAACACCCTAGTGCACTGTTATCCCACCTATAAAAACGTTCTCTCTCTGTCAATCTCTCTTATGCTCAGTAAACCATAAGCAGGTGGACTGAACAGAAAAGGACGTTACAGTGATGAAAACCTAATATTAGTGGGACTTTTTTTCTGACGTCAAACACAAATTTACCTGATTCCTCATCTTGTGACCAGACAAGCACTTTGATGAGACATTTGAAACCCTCTGTTTTCCACGTGAGCCCAAAGCAGGCATTCAGCTTACCGTCACATCAAAGTAGTTTTGATGCAGACTCTGTCTTAGCAGAAAAATCAAATGAGACATGGAAAATGAACTGCTGTGCTATTAAGCAAAAATAAGAATATAATCTCAATAAATCTTTGAAATAAGTACTTAAATGTAATGTTAAGATAATGATTTTAAAATAAATAAATAAATAAAAAAATTTGAAATATTAACATACGCTGTAAACTATTCTTCCTGCTCTTGAGTTTAACGAGGGAAAAGACATATGGTTTGAAATGGATGATTCTTAGCATGTGTGAGGAGAGGGGGTATTTTCACTGACAGGTGAGTGCGAACACCACCCATATTCCTCCATGTTGCAGCCTAGCAGCGCGCCAGAGGGAGGAGATGCAAATGGGATCATTTCAAAGTGGGCTGTAACTACAAATCACAGAGATAGTGGGCGCAATAGTAAATCTTGTCGATGGATAGTGAAAAAAATGTGACTCCGTCTGCCCCGCTGTGGAATGTAGCATTGTCTCTGATAAGAGCGACGTCTCATTGTAAAGCCTGAACATGCCATGGAGGCAGAGGCCTTGGAATCATTGCTGATCTAATCATGCTACACTTTTACTTTGCATGTGCGCCAAAAGAGACAAAAAGGGAGGGAAAGTGCAAAAATCCCCCATAAGAAGGTGTTATTTGGGATGTTTATTGAAGAACTACTTCCAGTGTGTTCAGAGAAGACTAAAATGTCTTCTTATTATTTTACTGAGAGTTGCCAAAAGGTCTTTATTTTATTTTGCATTTGCTTTTGGATTCAGGTCACATGAGCACTCCCACAAAGCTAAAATGGGAACTGCTATTCATGGTCAAAGCTAATAAATCACAGAAATAAATCAAATCCATCTCTAATCTGGAATAATAATAAAAGAAAATCCAGCAATGTGTGTCATAATCTATTGTCAGCTACGCCAAATATAGCTTACTAACCAGTGGTAACGCAGAGTTCAAGGAAAATCTGGGGATAGAAAAGGTCTTACAAACTCTCAGCTTGCTGTGTTTATGAACCTTTCCTGAAACCTTGTCAAAATACCACCTGTAGTTCCAAAACCAGCCTAGAGCTATCGAAAGTAAATTGCTGTTTTTCTTTGGACAATGTAAAAGACCACAGCTATTCAGATACTCAAAATGCAATCATATCTGGGTTAGTAGTTAAATTCCTACACATTTTCCAACTTACACTGCTTGTTTGCTTTTTAGCAGCAAAAAGTAACAAAAGTTGATGAAAAAAAATTTTAAACTCTAAAAGCTGTGAAAAGTTCGGTGTCGTTAAACGTGTAAAGTTTAGAAGCTAAATTATAAGCCTAAAATAATTCATCTTCACAAGACATAACTATTGCAAGATGTTGTCTCATGCTATTCCTGATGAATCAGTGTCATAAGTCTGTATCTTTATTTACTTCTAGTTTTGCCATACTTGCAGACATTTTGGCTTCTGTGGGAGACCTGGGTAAAAATAGAGCTTTTATTTACATACGTCCTGCCAAAGTCTTTATGAATGTAACCAAAACCCTGTTTGTTTACTCACTGCTGATTTTGATATGCACAATGTAAATGCTCAGGATGGGGATCAACAATACTTGGCCACCTGAGTGCAATAACTCTGAATAATTTTGTGGCAAAATCAGACCCAAAGGAGGATTGTTAATTGCGTAAACTCTGTATATTTACTGACAGACACATGCTGAGCTGGAGTTTTGTAGCACAACTCAAAGATTTGGGAACTGAAGATCTTACATAACAGAAAAACAGAACAGAAATAATTGCTTAGAAAAAAAAAGATTCTGTCTTGGACTTTGGTGCCAGTCCTGCAACATTTGTACAAAAAAGAAAGACTCAAAACATTTGAACAGATAGTAGAGTTCCCCTTTGTCACAGCCTTGTAAAAAAAAGACTGACATCCAGCATAACTGTGACTTGAGCCTCACCACTCCCAAATGTTATCAAGGTCTCAACAGAAGTTCTGCCCTGTGATCTTTTCCACTTCCCTGTTTGCAGGTACATTGACCCTACCCTGACCTTGTAGACATTTGAGTAACCTTAGTTTACTTTTCGAGTCAATAGGGCAAAAGGAACAGATGGGTCAAAGGTCAACCTGTACATTTCATGCTCTAATTTGACCTTTACAGCAGAATGCCCCAGGCCTAAAAATGAAGCCAATGAGGACGTGAGACAAACTGCAGTTTCGGTTTTGACCACATGAGGCTGGCCCTTAATACCAGTCAGTCCACTTTAAGCTGTCCAACACTACAACAGACAAACACCAGAGCGAGTAAAAAAGGGGACTGGATTGCTAATGCTCATTTTCATGTTCACTGCAATTTTACAGGTACATTTTATTTTGTTCATTAATCAGTAAAGAATCAGTGTCAGGGCACTTAGCTTCATGTTAAATACAAACAGTATAAGCTGCTTTTGGCTTTTCCCTTGTTAGCCACTGTGGGGTTGCTATAGCAAGCAATGCCACATGTTTCGATTTGGAAGTTGTTTTTTTAAAAACAGCAAGCCTTCCTGATACAGCTTCAAATGGGATTTCTGTCTACAGCTGGAATTGAACCAGTGACCCTCTCACTGACCAAGTAGCTTTGTAAAAGCCTACACTGTGGGGCCACTGCCAAACAACAGATGTAAACAAGCTGTTCTCTTTGGTCATGTCCCTTTTGAATACCTAGGTATAACCTACGTTAGGACTTCCTCTTTGATTTTATATCACATCCTGCCTATTATTGGGTGATTGACTAAACCACACAGGCAGGTGCTTGGATGGATGGATGGATGGATGGATGCAAATTTTACTGTAGCTATTTACTGCAGCTGCTAGCCATGGTCTCAAGCTATATTTAAAAACAGGACATAAATAAACTAAATAATCTCCTTTTTACTTTTAAGCGGATTTCATATGTTTAAGTCAAATAGCTACATTTTCCCAGGTTTTGCTTGGTGCTTTCTGTTTACAGATACAAGTCTATGAATGAAGTAATGCGTAAGCTGAATTAAAGTTATGGTCATCTCCTTAGAAATCCAGTATAAGTCTTTATTGTTTTAGAATAATCTAAAATAAAACTAGGATAAACACTCTTCAACCTAAACCTTTTCACTTTAGTTTACTGCCTCCCAAGAACATCAGTAGGAGGGGAAAATCAAGAAAAGTACAGCTGAACGATAGCATCACATCTGAAGCACATTTGAGCAGCTCTCTATGGACATAACCACCTCACAGCCTCCGGCCTTGGCTTGCCCTAGACACTTCCTGTTGGGCCACTCCTCTCCTCTCCTTTAGTTGTGGGGGATGCTGGGTATCAGTGAAGTCTAGCAGAGTCTACTTAGCACGAGGTGACTTTGCTTAGTGTGAGTGTGGTAGAGCTTTGACAAGGAGAAGTGAGTCTGATGTTATCAGAGGAACTGGTTGGTTGTGGTTAAGATGGGTGTCTGGAACCAGGCAGCAGCCCTTGGTCTTAATGACCTTCTGTCATCTGGTAATTGTTGCTTTGGCTTCTGATCAAGACTTTGTGCATTCCAGGAGCCAGCAGTCATGATCAAAGTTGTTCTTAACCTAGAAATATCTTAATCCTCTCCGTAATAAAGTAGGTTGCTGGTTTCACTTTGGATTGAAGTTAGCTTTTAAAGCTGGGGCTTCTTTGCTTTCTTTAGTGATACTCTGATTTGTGCCTTGTGTTGGACATAAAGTTGGAATTGAGGATTTACTGGTCTGGACGGATCAGCAGTGGAGCGTTAGCTGGATCTGAGCCCCGCTGGCTTTATCCCATTGTCACTCACGTCCTAATGACCAATTTTTGATAGTCTGGTCAGCAGAAGGACTTATCAGCTTCACACTGAATCCCTCTCATTGATAAGATGAATGAAGTTATTCTTCATGTCACCAGAGAAATGGCTGGACACATCCTATAAGCAGGATTACAGATTCAATTCAATTTTATTGATATAGCGCCAGATCACAACAACAGTTGCCTCAAGGCGCTTTATATTGTACAATAATACAGAGAAAAACCCAAAAATCATATGACCCCCCTATGAGCAAGCACTTTAGCGACAGTGGGAGGGAAAAACTCCCTTTTAACAAGAAGAAACCTCCGGCAGAACCAGGCTCAGGGAGGGGGCGGCCATCTGCTGCAACCGGTTGGGGTGAGAGAAGAAAAGAACAGGATAAAGACCTTGTATTTGAGGAGCAGGATTTTGAATTCAATTCTGAATTTAACAGGGAGCCAATGAAGGGAAGCCAATACAGGAGAAATATGCTCTATCTCAGATCAGTGGAATCTCTCAACTTTAGTGGTCCTTGTTCCGTTCCTGCATTCCACTGATTGTTGGAGGTATGGTAACGAGTTTTCTTTCTGAAAAAAGTTATGTTTGGGATGTTTTTAAAGAGGCCTGACCATAATGCTCCAGGGTCCGTACCTTTAAGAAATCCTCCGCAGCCTCAGCGACACAGCTGTTTGGTTTCGTGACTATCCTGCCAAGTTGCAAAACTGTTTGACAAAATCTGTTCCCCAATTGACTCGTCAGGCAAACACCTGCAAAACTATTAAAAATCTGCCTTTGTGGTCCGGGAACATAATTGTATCATTATGCTTCAAGCAATTAATCATACCTATATTCACACTGTTGAAAAGATGATTAATATCTGTAGGAAGGATTGTTTCCGATAATAAATATAATAAATTTGCAGGCAAAAAAGGTGTAATTACCACACCTGGAGCAGTTTCTTCATCTTTATGTGATATTAAGCAGAGTGTATGAAATAAAAACAGATGACTTTTTTAGGGTCTTCTGTAGTTTTTTATTTTTATCTTCATTTCATGTTAATGCTGTGAAGTGTAGACTATCAAATTTTGCACAATTTTTCCTACTTGGCTTTGGTTTCAATCCAAACTTTTTCTTTTTTACATTTTTTCAATGTCGTGTCTATTTGTCAAAGCAACATTGATGTTAAAATTTTCCCATAGAGCTAATTACTGGGCAACAGAAGTGGACTGGCATGTTTTGGCCATCTCTCATGAAATAAACACGTAGCCCAAAACTTGAAAAAAATAATAATCTTTCAAATGTAATTGAATATATGGGGTTTCTTTGCACCATAAAACAGAAGTGGATATTGTTACCTCCACCAAGGAGGTGGTGATTGCGTGCATGCGTGTCATTCTTTCCAAGCACGATAGCTTGGAAAGTTATGGATGAATTCTGAAAAAACTTTGTAGGGATGTAGAGTGGGGTCATGTTAACAAACCACTAATAAGTGGATTAAGGCCCAAGAGATAATAACGCTATATAGAACTATTTAAACGATGTTTCTTACTGCCAGTGTGCATACTGACAATATATAGGTATATAGGAAAAGAAATATGATGATATATGAACTCTGTCCTCTTCTTCAAGATCAAATCAGGTCAAACTTTTATAAAAATATATTTTACTTGTAGAACTGTTTTAGTTGTTACTGCCTTTCATTGTTTTGGAAACACTTAGGAAATGAAACTTGTATATGGGAATTCTATATGATATATTACTCGCGGTATAGTTTTCATCCAATCACAATTGACAATTTCATCCACCATTTTTTTTCAAGTTGACACCAAGACTTGTAATATCTTTGAAGAAAATATTGTCAAAAGATTGATACTGAGCTGCCTAGTTAGTTAAAAATATACTGTAGTATAATATTATATATGTTCATGTCATGTCCAGTTATTTAAAAATTAATACCTATTATTCACTATCTAGTCCTACATAATGTTTGAGTAATCAAAGTAAAATCTGTTACCCTACCCTTATCTGATTTTTAATGAACAACTAACTTCTAAAAGTACATTTAAAAATAACAAAGAAATCAAAATGAACACATACAAAAGATAATACTATTCCCTGAATAGTAAACACTGGTTAGATGGTGCTCCCTTGGTCTTTGAGATTTTTGGGGGAGATTTGTACAGTATCCCTGAGAGGCCAAACAGACTGCAACTTAAGAAAACACCAGCAATAAGAAGAAACGCTGCAAAAGCACACCAAACACAATGGAAATAGGAAAAACAAAAATGGAAATACAAAAAAAGAAAACAGAAATAGAAAAAACAAGAACAAAAATAGGAAAAAACATATTTCCAAAAGCACAAGAGAACTGTTTCTCAGGAGACAATAAACCGACGAAAATGTGCTAAGGATTGTGCTGGGAGATGCTTAAAAGAAGTCGAGGATCTATCGGGTTTTGTGAGGAAAGAAAAGACGAGAGGTAAGTGTATTAGCCTAAAAATCCGTCATCAGATGATATGAATCATGAGATTAAAACACACTTACCTAGCACATTTTGGTTCCTGCAACTGGTCCGTCGACTTATTGTCTCCTCAGAAACACTGGAAATCTGTTTTTTCCTATTTCCGTTTTTTTTTTCATTTCCGTTGTGTTTTCTGTGCTTTTGCAGCGTTTTGTTTTTTTTTTATCACTCGTGTTTTCTTAAGTTGCAGTCCGTTTGGCCTCTCAGGGCCACCATAGATGTTTGCTCTTGGAGTACTTCTTGTTTGGCTGATGTAATTCTGTTCTTTTTATCTCCCAATAAAGATAGTTAAGAGTATTAATAATGTAGACAATTCTTTTAATTTTAGAAAAACACACACATGTGAAAAAAGCATGAATTACTGACATAAAAACACAAAAGGGACATAAACACTACCCAGTCATACTTTGTTGTGCCAAGAGAGGAGCTCCTCTTTCATTGTGTTTGCCTTCGAGCACTGACAGTCCATTTATGGCCAACACTTCTCAGTGAGTTTAGACCTGGTCACATGAGCCTGCTGTCACAACCATCATCACTCCAGAACAAAAGGTGTAAACAGCAAGCTCCTTGGTATATTTCTGTGTTTGAGCTCTTATGATTTATTATCCAGTTGCCCTCAAATATGTTCCAACTTGGCAGCGACTCCTGCCGAGGATTAGCAGCAGCTGTGGCTAACAGGCAATTGAATATTTATATACTGCCGAGCAGTGGCAAACAAAACTCCCTTTGAGAGTCAGCAGCTTGAGCTGTGAAATCGCTCTATTTATGCAGTTGTTTACATAACTCTGACAATATTTTCACGGAGAATTAATGCAAATGCTATCTCAATCGTGACTTAGCTCAGTGGTTAAGCGGTTACAAAGTGCGTATGTGTGAAGTGCAGAGAGTCAGCCTGTTCTTTTCGCATAAAAGACTTTGAAAATGGGGGTGGTCGCCCTCTGGCCAAAATGGCCTTTTGTACTAGCTACAGCCAGCGAGAGAAGCAAAGGCTGCATGTTTGTGATCAACTGACCAGCTTTGGAGCAACATAGCTGGGATCTTGCTCTTGTCCCTAACCTGAAGTTTTGCATATTAAACTTTGTTTGGCTAATCCTTATGCCACAGAGAATAGCGGAGGATTAAGACTTTAACCCCTTCAGAGAGCGAGGGCAGAAAGAGCCCTTGGCCAGCGTCTCTCTCTGCTGGAGCACCTCTCTGACTCATTGTCCTGTCACGAAGGCCAGCTGTCAGTGTCCTTGGGAGGATGAGATGAATGAGGAGCCCTTGAGCAGTGCGTCTGCTCCCTCTGTTTACTGAGGGGCCTCTTGCTGCGTAAATCAAAATTTCAGAGCATAACCCGGCTTTACGCCTTTATCGATTTTATTATCAATGAATGAGTTTAAAACTACAAGGTTGAATAATTTATTAGATTACTGGCATGCTGTCCCATCTCCCATGGCTATAAGGAATGATCCTAAAATAGTATTAATTGGATGCATTTTGAAAGAAATCATTTTAATCACATTTTTGTTAAAATAATTTTAAAAAATGATTAAAAAAATTGCAAGATGCAATACTCATGCATAAAATATTGGCAAACTACTTAGTGATAACATATTCTTTACAATGTCTACTCTTTTGCAATAAAATGACATCATCTAAAAACTTAAGTGGGGATTACACTTTCCACTGATGAGTCTGCTATGGTCCACTTGGGTCCCAGTAATGTAAACTTCCCAGAGTCTGAACAGACCTCCACGTGCCTGTCTGCTTTTGGTGACTGCGTGGGCTTGTCCGCATTACAATGCACCAACAACACATGCACCCAGGTGGTGAACTTCATGCAGTAAGTATGTATAAAATCTACTAGCTGCAGACACCGACAGTTTGAGACACTCAGGCGTGGTAGTAATTCCTGTCATACTTCTTTGAAGCCTGTTTGAAATCTACTTGGACTCTCACACTAACCATCTAATGATGAAATTTATGTCACTGGGACCCAAATGGTTACTAGTGGACCCTCAAACACAGATAGTGTAGGTAGCCTTGGTACATTTTGTACATTTAATCGTCTGTGACTCTGTGTTTTGATACTTTGCTGCTATTCTCAGTACATTAACGTGCCTGTGCCCTCATCTATGTGAGTGCAGCTATGTTCATATATGGTGACAAAGACAAATGTAGCATATAGTATACAGATTTTTGAGTGGTTGATATGAAAGTCAATATTGAAGTAGTCCATTTACAAGCTCGTCCAGGCACACAAGCTTAAGTTTCCAGAAAAAAAACCCTAATTACAAAACTGAAGAAGAATGCAAAATTGGATAAGAAATGGGTATACAGTATTTTAAAAAAATGCACCTTACAATTATCAACTTTAAATCTTTAAAACTGAGCTTTACGGACATAAAGTGAACATAAATCAGTAGAGGTGGCCGGGATGAATTCACATGGATTCACCTGCGTTGTTTATGAGGGATTGGGGAAGAAGTCACAGGGAGCGCACACTTTCAGGTTGGACTGTAGGTGGTCTAGCCCTCACACCTGCCGCCGCATCCCGAGCCTGTTAGCTGCACATCTGCAATGTCACTCATTTAACGCCCTGTCTTTACAGCATTTCTGTGTCACAGATATTCACCTCTAGGCTTACACGATGTGGACCCTGCAGGAGTTTCACTGAGTGATCAGCAATGAAAACATGCTCACTGATAAGGGCGCTGGATCACCAAACTGAATCCTCCCAGTCAGCTGCCTCAACTTCAGACCAATCAGTGAACCAATGGAGCAAATGTGTAATGTTTCACTTCACTGCTTTGCAATTGGTGGTCTTTCCTGCCCTTGTATCTCCTTCTCATCCTGCTTGTTTTCTCACTGTTCCACATCCACTGTGCCACCTGAGACCCCCCCCCCCCCCCCCCCCTGAAGGGG
>VUQR01001637.1:0-11480 GCA_015108515.1 Hemichromis elongatus | reverse complement strand
GGGCCCCCCCTGGCCCCCCCCCCCCCTCCCCCCGGCATGAGCCTGCCTGATCACATCCCTTATTGTGACTTAGAGTTCAAGGTACGGCCAAGGACATACCACCAACAGAGAAGCCTGAGAATTTCTGACAAACAAATGTCCTGAGCAATTCTCCAAGACTCTCACAGTCACCCTACAATCTTCTGAGACATGAAAGCAGCCATAGAAAGCATGAGCTTGAAACAACAGCAAACTGTCTGGGATGTGGTTGCTCATGTTGGGGGGGTGGGGAGGGTGGGCAGGCATTGTACAAAGTTGACTCAGCTCTTGCTAAGTGGAATGACTGATGGAGAAAGGGAGGATGGGTGTTGGGTGCGTGCAAGAACAGCTGTTTTCTTGCTGGTTTTACCACAAAGGTCTGAACCCTGCGGATGATGCTTACACAATCTGCTGTCACATTTGACTTCCAGGTGTCCAGATGTCCAGATGTTGATTCCCCATCATCTTGAAGTCTCACAAAGACCAATCTCACCCTCTAATCCCAGCAGTTTTGTGTATCAGCAACTGTTGCCTGTGGGTCAAAGCAAGCTGATCCTGCATGTAATAAAGGTATCCGAGCACCAGTAGAAATTTGCATTTAACTTTTTTTAATCACAGTAGAAGCCAAGGAGTTCAATGAAGACACCTAAGTTTTCTTCCAGAAGCAATGTCTCTAAGGATTTATTGTAGAAATATTACTAGAAAGGGCCTTGAGCAATGTCACTGATATGTTCTGGATGGTTAACTCCCCTCCCCCATACTGCCTCTTTGCCCACTGTTTCCAGTGCAAGTGCTCTCCATTTGTGTCCGTGGATCAAATGTCCCCAGTAACTGCTCTGTTGATCTGCGAGCCACCTTATAAGGCCTGAGCAGAGAGCGAAGCCTTTCCCTTTATTTACACAGACTCTTAGTGCATGCAAGCATGGAAAATCCACCCTATCAGGCTTTATTTAAAAGACCCAGGAATATCTTTATTGTCAAACACTGTCAAACACTAATGTGGCACAACTAGTCACTGTAATTCTGTTTGATTCGTCTATGTGTACCAGAAGATGGATATTATTGCCGTCTTATGTTTAACCATTAAACAAGCCATATGAAGTTGAGATATCTTTATTGCTTTTCCATTATAAATGCTAGTAAATATACCTGTGTGGCTCAGTGGCTCAAACTATATAAAAAAAGATAAATATATGCAACATTTAAAAAACCCATAAAAAGTTAAGACTTAATGATTTATTTTGTTTTTACTCCATATGTCAAAAATTCATGGACAAAATTCAGAGAGTGCCTTAGCACGGATCCAAATTCATTGTACGACTAATACAAAAATTATGGTTTCCCTTATAGCGAGTGAAAGAGGAATTTCCTGCACTGGAGGGCTGTTAACCTGAATCTTAGGGTTAATCTGTGCGGAAGACGGTAATATGACTTTTTTTTTTCTGAGTAGATTTGGACATGTGTCTGGTTGAGTAAACATGGTGTCAGAGAGAGCCTTGTGTGAACAGTACCTACATTCAGCTCTGCAGTCTGCCCCCTTAGGCTCTTTAAACACTTTTTCTCCAGCACATGGCAACATGGCTTATTAAGGTGTAATATTTTGAGGATATTTGAGTAGATTTTAAAGTTTTGAGCAAATACGACAACTGCTTTGTTTTACAGTATAATAGGTATGGATTTCTTTCCACTTTGGCTATGAATTTTCCACATCCTCTTCAGGTTGTTAACATGCCCAAAGTCTCATGCATTCGCTGTAAATCCACTAATAGATAAAGTAAGATAACCAGATTTCAGTTTGGGTTTTACAGCAGGTCAGTTTGCCAGGATTTTCCATTTTAATTAGCTCAAGTTGCAGTTGTACCACAGCTAATTAAAAATGATGCATGGGTTTGTTTGTAAATACAAGTGTTCACACTTATGAAACGAACACCCATCAAGCTAACAACATGTTAATTTGCCATTCATGCCAAGGGTTGGAGTGCCCTGAATGGATGCTATGCTGAAACTATTTAAATCTGAAGCATAATAACAGAGCCATGTGACTAATTAACAGTATCTCAGAGCTACGTTTTTCTTCTCTGCTACCATAAATCATTGCTAAAATGGTTTTATTTAACTGCAACATTTCTGCTATCACATTAAGCCACGGCATCTTAAATGAGCTTGCCTGATTGCATGATAAGGCTGGAGATCTGCAGAAGTCATTTGTGTAGCTGGGGGAAAGAGCAGGGTAGGCTGGAAGGGTATATGAAAATATGCCTTGGAAATATGATTCTGGCGAATGCAAGAAGGGACGTTTCTATTAGTTGACACAGATGATTTCCCACTGTTTCATATGAGACTGCGTGGTAAGCTGTTTACAGAATTTAATCAATGTCAGAAGAGGATCAGTATCTTGATCAAATCAGTGAAGTCAGGCAAATATACTGATGCCCCAAATGTAAATTATCATAGGTGGGATGTTTGCCTGCATTGCGGAGACTTGGCTCGACTGCTGAGCGAAAGGTCTGAGACAAGCAGTTACACAGATAATGAGGGAGTGGAGCCGGACAGTGGACAATTAGATCTGTGTGCGCGCAGATTGGCAGCAGCCCCTGACAGTGCGTCAGCCCCACGTCACACCTGGCAGGCGGTAACGTCTACTGCAACCGACAGCAGCCTTCAGCAGTCAGCACATCTTAATGAATGCCTGCAAGAAGCTGTAACAACCAATGTTGCAATGCACTCAGGTGATATTTCAAAAACCAACTGAAAAAAAGTTCAGAACATCCTTTAAAATACCTACACTTTTCTTTTTGTTAGAATCTGTTTGCTTTGAGAGTTAAAGCATGTGTAGGTGAGTTGACAAGCCCTTCGTTGAAGTGATGCAAACTGGCTAGGGGAACGCATGGATGTCACAAATCTGTCTGTTAGCAAGAAAATTCAGCCAGTCAGCAAGCCAGCCAGGCAGTGAGCAAAGCCCTGAGGCAGTCTGGGTAATTACTGGCAAGTCATGAAGGCCAAATGGAATGTTTACTCTCCACCAGGGTCAGCAGGCATCAGGAGAGCGTGCTTCGTAAAAGCTTTGACAAGATTTGCAATCGGCCACTTTGTTGCGGCTGTCCCTCTTTAAAAGATCATTTGCCTGTCACCGTGACTGTTTTTAAAAGCTGTCTTACACTGTATGAGTGACTTTTTATCGGTTGCCAATTAAAGCTATTGTGTAATGAGGCAGCTGTTTTTGACATGCAATAAGCGTCATTTTCATTTTCCCTTTTTCTTTCTTATTTAGCTGCAAAAAAAACTTTCATTGCTGTTAAATATTCTCTGTTGTAGCATAATTAGCTTTGAAAAACATTCTGGGAGCAGGACACAAGTAAACACATGGGCCATAAACAGCTTTATTTGACAATGCTCTATGTAAACCTCACAAATCAGGTTGATGAGTATGATCTTTAAGCATAACTGTCAGCTGCAGAGGTTGTGGCCTGGCCCGGGGCTCTTGACCTTTAACCTGTACGAGTTCACTGAGTTGTGAACCTTGTGGCTCTGAGGGGAGGTTGGGTTCAGGCAGACGCCTCGAGGGCCGAGGGGAGACATTAGCGTCTCTGCCCTTATGAGTAAGAACTACATAGACCTCAAGGCAGTAACAACAAAGCACTCTCTTCATCTTATGTACTGATTATTTCGATACAACACGACAGATCAAAGGTTCAATTTGTTTCTGTGCAAATTATGTTTGTTACTGCAAGGCCAGCCAACTTTAGTACCATAAGTTTTATCTGAGCTTGTAGACAACCTCCTAAACCAAAATCAGCACTTTATGTTTTATCCAAGAAACCCTCCCTTCCAGCAACTGATTTACAGTCGTAATTTCAATTCACAGTCATATAAAATGTGAAATTAATTTATTCTTAATTAAACTTGGTCAGTTAGCAGCTTGTTCCACAAGAGCCTGGGACTCGTTCAGAGAGTGTCAGAAGGATCTTGTTTCCTCAGCAGAGTTGCTGTTCTTGGCAGTAAACAAACCATCACGTCTAAGCCAAAGTCTGTGCGGTTATAATCATTTTCCCCTTCGTTCTGAGCTGGCACATTTGCCTTTAGCTTGTTTTCGACATTTTGTTCATATCACAGAGCCAACTGAGTGTGCGGAAATTAATTTTTGTTGCAGGAAAAAAGTAGTTTTGCCTTCCCCTTCAAGCCCGCCTTGTTTTTCTTGTACCCAACGAAATTTAAAGTTGAAGACGGATTTTAGATGTGTCGTGGTGTCCGGTATTATTCTGCAGCGTGGGAATGTTTCTACCTTCATGACTTACATTTTGCATTATATATCATTCCATCTACTATCTATAAGCATTTGATGTAATTATGTGAGTCATTGTTTCCTGTGCAAACAGTCAACTGATGAAATTAAATAGAGGTTAGGTTACCCTCATCATAGAGAATGATAGGATCTGCTTCCACTGTAAAGGTTCAGTATAGGGGAAGTATGATGGCACAGTAGCAAACAGTTTAGCGAATTTCATCTGAAAGCCCTTCTCGTTGGATTTCCTGCCATCATAAATCAATGTGACAGAGATCCCAGTTGGGATAGCAGCATTGTTTCTCAATACAACAAAACAGGTTGGAGCCTCCTATTCAAAACCCTCTATTTCTAGGAAAAGCTAGGGTAGGGTAACCGAGCAGGGAACCTTATAAAGACCCTGGATGATGGGAGGCTATTTTAGGCATTCACTCCATGTCTCACAATTTTTTATAGCAGAATGATCAAGATGCGCAGCGGACTGGCAGAATCATAACGTTGGGCAATCTGCTGCTGGTACAGCAGAGACATGATCATCTCATACTCAAATCACACTATCACTGAAGGAAAGGCAGCTCTGTTTTGAAAGCAATGCCCTGCTCAGGGCTGACTGTGTGGTGCTAGAATGTCAACCTGCCGTCAGTACAGCGCATGTCTCTGGTATGAGGTCACCTGTGTGAACCAGTTCGCATGGGGGAAACTGCCCTACGACGAGCAGACAGACATGCATGCTCCTGGCAATGAGGTATCCAGAATGATTTATCTTTTAATCGCCACAGAAGTCACGCAAATCGTCTAATAAACACGCTCACATCACAGCACAGTCCTTCACTAAGATGTTTGACTTGTATCATGTTTGTGATGATCACAAGAGATTATGAAAACTTTATAAGGGTTTTGACCCAACCTTTCTTTAAATTTCACTCCAATAATGTGGTTTCGAGAAGACTGGTGGTTAATATGTGATTTAAAGTTTAAAAGTTATGTATGATTCCTGCTGGAACTAAACCATCTATAGTGGAAAGGTAACTAGAAATTACTACACACTGTAAATTACAGCTAAAGCTGTCAGTGTCGCTTGGAATTGCAATTAAAAGTCCTATTGACTTAAGCACAGATTGGCATTGTCATACTTGAACAGTTGATGTTTTGCTCACATAGCTGAGTTTTAAAAGTCAAGTAGAAATTGTATGTCCTACAGTGTGAATTCTATTTGCACTCTATTTGCATGCAATCTGTGCAAAGAAATGTAAATGTGGCTAGAAGTTGTTCCATGAATGTACTCAATTTTTTGCACAAGCCGGATCTCAAAAGCTGTAGCATCCATTGTTAGCATATGATGGTGCAGTTTCCTGAGGGCAGGAGGTGTTCAGTCAAGTCTGATTCCGGTAAGAGGGCTCCGGGATGACACAACTTGTTCAGCTCATCTGCAGAACTGCAGAATATGCCACAGCATGCCAACTCTTTTCTGCTGGCTGCCCAGTTCCCAGAATGTCAGAGAATGCCATCTGGATCAAAGCAAAAGGCCAAATATTCAATTCCTGTTCAAATGGTATCAAAGAGCTGTTAGCATTAACATGCAGTGACAATATCATACCAGGCATGATGTGTATCTTTATAGAGCTGTGGTTGAAATGCGTTTATAACTCTTGTTCATTTTACTATTAAAAACAGTTGAAACTCTTGAAGCCAGCTTGTCTACTATGGAGTGGAAAGAGTGGGAACATTTTTCTAGAAGTTTCTGTGCAGCTTTATTTAGGGAAGGATTATACTGAGGTCAAGTTTCCTAATGAAAAGCTAATAAATGAAAGTGCTCTCATGGAAGTCTGTAGCTTCCAGTAATGCGGCACTCTGATCAAGAATGTTAGTTTGCCTCCTTAACTTCTGTACCTGACTGTAATTACAGGCTTTGATATTTCCTGCTACAGTAGAAGAGTGACGGGCCCCACCGTAAGAAAAAAAAAGTCTCGTTCACACAGTTATTTTCTCCAGTGTGTAAAAGCCAGTCGGTGTGATAAATTTAGATTTCTTTGATAAATAAAAGGCCATGAAATGTGTTTAGAAAAGCGTGTTTGTTGCCAGAATGGCTTAGTACAGGGGAAGAAATGTTTCTTATTTTTGAGATTCTACTGAAAAATTGAAAAATGTTAGGTATTGAATGAACAGCCACAATCCAGGTGTGTGTAAAGCTAAATGCACTTTTTTTGCTGGAATGTGGAGACTTGAGAAAATATTTTTTTTGTGCACCTAGCAAAGGTGGGGGAATGAAAACAACATGGAATGAATGCAGGGCCTCAGAGCTCCGTGTCCGGCATGTGCTGACGAGAGCCAGAGACCAGGCCTAATCCGCACTCCCGACTTGAACGAATACAGGCTCCTGCATACATGCAGAAAACTGACTGCACGTGCACAATCACCCCAGAAAATTGTTAATGTTGCTACAAAAAAAGTGGATTCTATTCATCCAGTGATCGAAAAATATATTTTAAAAATCGAAGAATTGAGTACAACTCTGTGTTACATATTCATACTATTATTATTATATATTAATTTGCAAAATGTGAATAATAAAAGAAGAAAATGATGGAGGTGTGTCATGGTTTGAGGTTTCAGCCAATAGTGTTGGACACTCTGATGGACGAATAAATGCAGAAAAGTACTGTCAGATTGTGATCCACCATGTAATACCACCTAAAACATTTGATTAGCACAGCTTTTATCATGACAACTACCCAAAAGACAATCCCAATGCAGTAAAAGCATCATTGGATAGATAAATGCACGATAAAACACTATCAGTCATGGATTAGTCTCCCCAGAGCTCAAACTTCAACATTAACGAAGCTTTACTCAAAGATGAACTTTGAAAGTCTTTCAAGAAACTATTCCTGAAGTCTTGCCCATGACAGTTCAGGCTTTGTTGAATAATAACGGTGGTCAGGCCAAATACTGACCTTCAAATTTGTTTGAATATCACTTTAATTTTGCCTTAAATTCTGTATTTCCATGTATCTTTGCACAATTTAATAAATCACTGCATTTATGTCCCATTTGCCTTGCAAAATATAAAGAAATGAGGGGTGATTCAAGATTTTTGCACAGCGCTGTGTACTTTGAGATCTGTCCAACACAAGAAAACGAACAATGAGTTTAAACATTGTTCCAGCATAGGGAACATCTGCTGATAGTTTAGTGGTTTGGAAAGCATTCCAGCAAGGTGATGCTTGGATGATGACACACAAGGAACTGGAATATCCTCTGTTTCTGTAAGATGAAGTCATTAAATCACTCCCTTGCTTTCTTCCTCTATATTTACATACTATAAGGTTCAGACGAGACCAACTGGCTAAGGGTACATAGAAGAATCGCTGATTGAGAAAACTCAGGTTTCTCAATTTAATGAGAACGCTCACTCTTTTTTTGGACCTTTCAGGTTCTTTCTCTTTGATAATAGCATTATGGCTGTGTGGGAAAGGCTACAGTGCAACAGTGAATAACAGGCCAAGACCTGGCAAGACCAGAGGCCATAAACTATCCCCTTGATTCATCGTAGAAGGCTGTCCTGGGTATGAGTGGGAGCTCTGGCCAGGCTACAAGAATACTAGCTGGCCTTAACTCATGTGTCCTCCTCCATCGACTTCCACATGTGCATTTTTGTACTGATGAAAAACCACTTGGTATGCAGCTTATGATAACCCGATGAAGTGCTGGGTTAGGCCGGAGATGTATGGGTCAAATTTTTCCAACACGTGAGTAATTGTGGATCTAAAACACTTTTTTAAAGAAATTCTCAGTATAAATATTGTCCGGTTCTTGATGAGCCCCATTTGAGCAGTTCCCTCTGTTACTTTTTACCATAATGTACTCAGCTATGTGCTTCTTATTCCCAAAGTGTAGCAGTAACAGTGGTACAAATGTAAAAGTAAGCAGACTTCGCCCATTTCAATCACTGAGCAGTTCATTAAAAACCCTCCCTCACATGGATGCACAGGGAATTCCTCTGCTCTGAGTTCTGTTGTGACCTAAATAGAAGACCACACCTACAAAAATGGAAACATGAGCTTCACAGAGTACGTGTAGGAAAGTATATTCCTCAAAGTGAAACCATATGACTCAGTCCCTTGCAATGTTTCTAACTGCAACATAGCCAGTCAGTGGTAAAGGTGTTATAGAACTCAGAACTGAAAGTATATAATGGTCTTCATACATTTAGGCAATCCAGTCCGGACCTGTGCTTCTTTGTCATTATTAATACCAGGTCCCCAGATCTCACTGTGTGGACAGATTGGGTTCAGACTAAATTCTGACTAGCCACTGGTTTCTGTGTTTACATAGTTTACAAAGCCATTGAGAGATTCCTGTCAAATGCAGTTGAGAGGCAAAGCCACCATGTAGGTTCAGCTATTGCACAAGGACAGGGAGTCTGTGCTACACGGTCCTTTAGCAAATCAAAATATCTGGCCAAAGTCTGAAGCATGTCTTCATTCAGCTGTTTTTGGAAAATGTTATGCTGGTAGCTGTAGTTGCAGGAACAATAAAGGAAAAAGCTAAAGTGATGCTAGTTTAGCATCAAGACTGGAAATAGGTAACTAGCATATAAACTGTTTTAAAAGTTTAAAAAAATATGCTTAAAATGATCTCTAAGGAACTTTGCATTCAGTATTTTAGGCAGAGTTCTATTATTGTTCACATGCACCAGCGCATTTTGAACAATTGAGCACCAATTGCTTTTACAAGTACATTGCCATTACTCATCTGTGGCATTCAATTTGTCAACGTGGTACTCGGAGTCATCTATTAATGTCTGGCTGCAGATGTTGCACATCTCCCTGAGCAGGGATTGCCTGGTCTGTCTCCTCAAACTAGACAGAATGCCTTATCACAGCTCGCTGATCTCACCTCCATTACGATGCACCATCTGCAGTACAACATCTCTTTTATTTCAACAAGGCTTTTTTTGCCGTTTATTGTCTGGCTCTGTTTGGAGCTGGATTTATGTGAAAGACAAAAAGACTTAGACAAGCTAGATCACCACTATGGAAGGTTTATATAACTGCTCTTTAGTTTAGTTGTATCTTTCTAATAAAGTTCTTTGGGGGGGGGTTCTGTGCTAATCAGCCTGATTTTCCAGCATTTTATGCTGATGTCTGTCTATTTTTATGTTGTTTTGTACTCAAACTAATCTAATTTTACTGCTACGAAAAATGCAAAACTTAGTGATTCCTGTGGTCCGACAAATCAGCAGAATCACAGAACTGAAAAAAGTTTATTTCTGTAGATAAAGACATTTCAGATGAGGTTTTAAAGCAGCAAGTATCATCATGTTTTTTCTACCTTTCCCTGTCTGCAGCAGCTGAGCTGTCAGGGAGAGGATAGATGGGCTCAGGGCCCCACATGTCAAAAGCAGAAGTTACTGTAGCGTGGAGAGCAAGAGCTTTTGGTACACCCTCAGATGACCCACTCTCTCACCCTTCTGCCAATACCGCCCTCCGCTTGTGTCTTTGAGCAGACACAAGCTGAGGGCGTGGGCTGTTTGGACACAGCTGGTGGACAGGGTTCTGACAGAGATCAGACTGAATCAAGCTTCACTGGTCAGGCCACTGGATCCCTCCCTTCACAAAACAAAGACAGCAGGATAACGTATTATTCTGCTTATTATGATTTCCTACAAGAATGACTCCATTGTGATGTTTTGGTCTTCTTCATACTGCTAAAATGTTTCAAGTGATTCATGTTGCTCGCTTGAAGTGGTACTGACCGCTTGAGGGCTTGGACCACTTTGAGTTGTTTCAGCTGTGGTTTGTGTAGTGCAAAAGGGTGTAAATCCTCAGTGCAGGAACTCTATGTACAAATTCTCTAAGTTTTTTATAACTCCATTTTAGCCGTATGACACTGTATAGTTGGTGCTTTTACTGTGAAATAATCAGGCCAGCAAAGACTATATTAATTTTAAAGTAACAAAATACAGCATTTTTTTGTCGTTTATTATGATACTCAACGTTTCCAAACTCTGCAAGCTAAAACTGGTCTTTTTTTGGTTTGGCTTTTGGTGATTTATTCACACTATGGTTTGGGGGAATCCCATTAGATCGCCCTTATGAATGACAGTAAACACTGATGTATTCAGTTCGCACACAATCACTTCTATTGTGCATGTACTCTGGTGTCTACCTTATTTTCTTTTGTTCAGACTCATTTAAACAGACAGTCTTCTGCCACAATGTTGCTGACACGTTCTCTTTTGGGCATAAGAGCCCAGATGGCTGCCTATAACAAAGAATGGTGAGGAAACAGTTTACGGGGTGACTCATGTCTCATTATGTCATTCATGGCTCCGCTTCAACTCTGCTCATCAGTGCTTAACTCATTAACAGTGACATCTGTCTGCCGTTGAACTTTGGTGTCACTATAATAACAGACTGAAGGAGCACGTCTCGTTTTCCTCTGATGCCTTACTGTAAGGTTCACCAGGGTTAAACTGCCCCAAGCGCAGGTTCGTGAAGCTTTTATGCAGAGTTTAACTGTAAAGTCAAAGTTTTTTATATGTCGGCATAAAGTGGATAAATCATCCTAAATGTCTCTAGCAACGTTAAAACCTCTAGAAAGCTGCAGTTCTCATCAATAGATGACACATTTTAATGGTTGTATCTCTGGCATCATCTCCACTTTACCCCAACCATAGGGATGGGTATTGATAAGAATTTCACGATTCCGATTCCATTTTCGATTCTCTTTACCGATTCGATTCTTTATCGATTCTCTTATCGATTCTTATTTTTAAAAAAGGAGAACACACAGGTCGATTAGCTTTGAACTTTGTTTTATATCTTATCTTTGAACAAGACAGAAATGTAGGAGTAGCGTGACCTTACAAACCCAACAGTGAGATCTTAAGAGATCCACAGCCTACTGCTCCTCGATGGGGTGCCACGAGGACCCCAGAAAAAAACAAGTTGTAAATGTAAAATAATAATAAAATAAATATTCTTTTGTAGCAATAACAAAGTATAACATAAATTATTCAGTGGCAATTACACAAGAATGTCCAATAACATTTACACTCTCCTTTTTAAAAGTATATATGAGCTGGGCACTCAAAAATAAAACTATATCAGCAGCAACAAATACAATCAACTCAAGTCCAGTGGAACTGTGCACTGTGCAATTCTGCATCCATCAA
>VUQR01001633.1:0-10459 GCA_015108515.1 Hemichromis elongatus | reverse complement strand
GCTTACTTCTCTCGCTGACTCTCTTCTGCAAAAAAAAACTACAACGTGGGGGACCGGGAACTCCTGGCCGTCAAGCTGGCCCTGGAGGAGTGGCATCACTGGCTGGAGGGCGCGGCCCCTCTTTCTCTGTCAGGTCACAAGTCCTGCATTGGGCTCATACAGCCCGACTCACCTGCCACCCTGGGGTCCACCGCACCATTGCTTTCCTCCAACACTTTGCCTGGTAGCCATACCTGGCTAGGGACGTCCATGAATACATCGCTGCCTGCCCCACCTGCGCTCAGAATAAAACTAACAATCAACCCTCTTCTGGTCTCCTACATCCCCTGTCGACCCCTGGTCGCCCATGGTCCCACATCGCTGTCGATTTCATCACGGGTCTGCCAGCCTCTTCAGGTAACTCGGTCATCCTCACCATTGTTGACCGTTTTTCCAAAGCTGCTCACTTTGACGCCCTCCCTAAGCTCCCCACTGCTCTAGAGACCGCTCGGCTCCTCACGACTCACTTTTTTCATCTCCACAGGATCCCCACAGACATCTTTTCAGACAGAGGACCACAGTTCACGTTGCGGGTCTGGAAGGAGTTTTGCAACGCCCTCTGAGCCCAGGTCAGTCTCTCCTCTGGCTTTTATCCGCAGACTAACGGTCAAACAGAACAGGCCAACCAGGAGCTTGAGGCGGCGCTCCGCTGCTTGGTATCCACAAACCAATCCACCTGGAGTGAGCAGCTCCCATGGATCGAGTATGCCCACAACAGTCTCACCTCCTCAGCTACCGGGGTTTCTCCCTTCAAAGCGTCTTGGGGCTATCAACCCCCACCCCCCGTTTCCGGCCATCGAAGGTGAGCACTTCGTTCCGTCCGTCCAGCAGCATCTGTGGAGGTGCCGGCATGCCTGGAGAGCCACCAGAGCTGCCTTAGTTCACATGGGAGAGCGTACCAAACGCTTGGCGGACTGCCACCGGACTCCCGCACCTGCCTACACCCAGGGACAGAAGGTTTGGCTCTCCACCAGATTCGTCCCACTCAGGTCAGAATCTAAGAAACTGTCTCCCACCTTTATTGGTCCTTTCGTGATTAATGCTCTGATGAATCCTGTCTCTGTTCATCTCAAGTTGCCCCGGAATATGCGGATCCATAATGTTTTTCATGTTTCTCAAGTCAAGCCTTGCCTGTCCAGTCCTTTGTTCCTCTGTCCAGTGGCTGGTGGATCTAAGAGCATACCACAGCAACCTCCCTGAACAGGAACCAGTAATCATCACAGTGGCAGACATCCAAGACAGGGTCTCTAGTATGATGAGTTGGACAAGAACAAGGCCCCGATACGTTTCACACATACTGGCTGAAGAAGCTGACTGCACTCCATGAGCGTCTGGCAGCACAAATGACCCAGCTGCTAGTCAACAAGAGACACCCAGATCGACTTACTGAAGGCAAGACAGTCCTGAGGACCCAAAGATCCCAGGAAGGGACCAGTCTCATCCAATACTGGCCAATAACCTTTCTCTGTACCACATGGAAGCTCCTGTCAGGCATCATAGTGGCTTAGATGAATAGTGAGTGAGACACAGAGAGGAACTGGAATGAGTACTATCTATCTATCTGTTCTTAATTAACTTAGCATTGGCATAAAATAGAAATAGAAATAAGGATTTGCAATATGCTTAAATGACTGAGGAAACAAGTTGACACAGCTGTATCACTGGCGTACTTCTTACCTGTTTATAAGAAAAGTAGACAGGACTGCTGAAAATGATCCACTCTACGACCTTACTGCAGGGTGGAGTGGTCAAAGAGCCAGTGTAACGATAGTAACTTCCCAGTGAGGATGGCATTAAATCCTTCAGCACAAATGGCTCCAGAAAGGTCTCCTTTTCTGTTTGAACGATAGTAGGACAAATAGTTTCAATCAATGCAATATAATCTACATAACAAGTTTTATTACCGTGCAAACTGAAGTGGCAAGGGTTTAAGGAGATGATCCACACTTGCTTTAGAGCCTTTAGGTTTAATATCTTGATTTCATTCGATTTTTCATTCTTGCCTAAGAACATGGTTGAGTGAAAAAGCTTTGAAGATGAGGAGAAGAGGAAAAATGTAGGCAGAACAGACCATAACAAAATGAGGAGCAAGCTCACACTCATGGTGAGTGTGTTATAGACATTTTAAACCAGAAAAAAAATCATGTTTGGATTCACTGCTCTGACCAAGTGTCTTTGCCAGGTTTGCAGATTTGCAGATGGAAAGAGAAAGTGTTTGCCCCTTACTGATTTCCTAGTGTTTAGCATATTTGTAGCACGTACATGTTTCAGATCATCAAACTAATTTGAATATTAGACAAAGATAACACAGGTAAACACAGAATTTATTTTCTAAATGATGATTTCAATGTCAAAGGGAGAAGAGTTATCCAAACCTACCTTGTCCTGTCTGAAAAAGTAATTGCCCCTCTTTTTAAACCATGAATTAACTCCAAAAGACTTTGGAGTTGCTTAGTCAGAGTTCTGACAAGATGAGTGAGCCAAAAGTCCTCCACAGTGCTGTAAAAGACTCGCTGCCAGTTTTCACAAACCCTTGATTGCAGTTGTTGTCCTTTCCTCCCTCCAGGACATCTACTGCACCATAACCCCTCCCTAACTCCCTAACCTAAAAAGCCCTCTGTATTACAGGTGACTCCACTCATCCGTCCAACAGCTTCTTCAGTTTGCTGCCACCAGGAGGAAGACTGGGCCAGAACCAGCAGACTGAAAGACAGCTTGGTCCATCAGGCTTTCAGGATGCTGAATTCTCTCTCTGCTCTGTCCCTTTAGACTCTCACGCACACCAACTCCAGCCCACAAAGCATTCACCTCTTCCCTCTGAACCCCCCCACCCCCCAGACATACAAAACTCTGAACCTTCACCATCGCCCTTTCACTGACTGCGCCACCCACACTTGCACACAAACTCTTGCCAGCAAGCACTCTGATTGTGTTGGACACTGTTGTTTATATAAGATTGTATTGTACTGTGTTGTGCGTAAGACTTTTATTTTATTATCTTTTTATCTTTAAGTTGTTTAGTGTAACACTGATGGCTGCAGGGCATTTGCAATTTGAAATTCCTGTATATGATCTGTACATATGGTTTTTGACAATAAAGCTAACTTTGAGTTTGACTAAGAGTGGCCCAACTGGTTATTAGGTTTAGGTGTGTTGTGTCCACATACTATCAAGTCCAGAGATCAATACGTTGCAGCACTGCGTGAGCTCATGAAACAATGCATGTTTGGAGCTATAGAGAATTAAATGTTACATGATCAAGTTGTAGAGAAGACAAATAATACTCGTATACGTGAAAGACTGCTAATGGAGGAGGATTTGACGCTTCATAGAGCTTTGGAAATTGCAAAGCATACTGAGGCTACAATAGTTGATGCAAGTGCCATTGCTGTTGGCGAAACAAAGTCTGTTGCTGCTGTTCAAGTAGAAAAGATGTGCAAGCCAAACCACAAAGCAGATACCAAGTACCAGATGTGCTCCTGTCGTGGTTCGGCTGACCACAAAGCCAATATTAAATCCTGCGCCGCAAAAGACTGCAAATGTAATACATGTGAGAAAATTGAACATTTTTCAAGAGTGTTTAAATCTTCCCATAAGCCTGTTAATGAATCTGGATTAACTGGATCCTTGAACCTTGACTTCTTGATGCATGCTCAATCCTCCAAGTTAGTAAGTCAAAGACCACTGATGGTCATGAGTACCAGTCTTCAAGGATGAGGATGTACACATTCGGGACAGGGAGAAACACTGGTTTGAGCCCGGAGTCAAGAAGAATATTTACGTAAAAAAGAAAAGAGCATCTACATCTTTTGCCATCTTACAATGCTGTAATGCATCCATTCCCCAACTCTCTGTGAATGGTACTGTTACATCCAGATGACCAAACTCAAACTTTGGGGGGCATGTTGCTGACTGTCTATCTAGGCTCTCGCTTCCCGAGACAGACATGGCACCTACAGAAGATGTGGAGTCACTTGCAGCCATCCTCACAGACCTGAGTGCTGTGTCTGAGGATGACTTCAGAGTGCAAAGCCTGTCCAATGTTCACAAAGCTCTATGTGCAGCTACAGAAAGACTGGCTATCTGTCATGAACTAGCTGTCATGATCGAGTAAATATTCAGAGGTACTCATAAATTGCTAGTGCCTGAGTTGTTGCAGAAAAGACTCACTGCTATAACTCATGAAACTCACCAAGGCATTGTACGTACCAAACAATGCCAGAGGGAATTATACTGATGGCCCAAAATGTATTGTTAGGTAAAGAACTGTGCAACATGTAGACAAAATGACAAGTCCACTGTCACCCATGATGCTCCACTTCAACCCATTCCTCTACTAGCTGCTGCTTGGGAAAAGGTGTCTGTGGACATCATCAGCTCTTTTCAAAATAGCCCCTTCTGACTGTAGATTTGCCATCACATTAATAGACTACTTTGGTAAGTGGCCTGAAATAGCTTTTGCTTCCCGAGCTGATACACCTACTAATATCCAGTTCCTTTCTGTAGTTTTCTTTCATGAAGGGAATCCCAAGACATTGATAAGTGACAATGGCTCTCAGTTTCTTTCTGCTGAGTTTGTTGACGTTATCAAAAGCAGAAATCCAACACCGTAGATCCTCAGTGTATTACCCAAGAGCTTAAGGGAAGTTGAGAGATCCAATAGATGCGTTAAAGACAGCCTACAGACTGTATCAATTCAAGGACAACCCTGGAAATCATTCCTGAGAACTTACCTGATGGACTACAGAGTGACCCCTCATTAAACAACTGGAGTTTCTCCTGTAGAACGGCTCCATGGACGACAAATGAGAACAAATTTACAGGTAATCGATATGCCTGTTCCCCAGACAGAGAGGCATACCATGTGTAAAAGAGTAAAGAATAAACAACTGAAAATGAAAGAATACACTGATGCTCGCAGACACGCCAAATCATCCAACTTTCAGCCTGGTGACAAGGTACAGGTTAGCCATGGAAAGTAAAAAAAGACGAGTTAAATTATTCTAAACCAAAACTGTCATGACAAAAAAAGGACCAAACACTTATGTGCTGGATGATGGAAGGACCTGGAACGCCTCAGACTTATTGGCTCTGTCAGAGCTGAACACAGGTGCTGATTCTAACACAACAATGGACCGTTGCATCTGACTCTGAGTCTGATAGTAGAACTGTCAGGATGAGGACTCCACCCTCCTTGACCCAATACTTAAAGGGGGTTATTGGGTGACACACATCAGATAAGTCTGGTTCAAATAAGCAATCCTTGTTCAAAAGGGGAAGATATTGTGTCCACATACTATTGCATTTTGTTCTGTATATGCATTTACTAGAAGCGCCAGAGGGCACTAGTGAGTATTGCTGTTGTTGTGCTACTTTGGTTAAGGACAAAAATAAAAAAAAGGAGTTTTTCCGAACAGAAAACTTTCTAAATAACATAAGGTCTCATTTTTTTAATGGAAACAGAAACTTCTCTGATCTATCCATATATATCTAAGGGAAAATCAGACCGAGACTATTGGCTATTGAGACCTATTGAGTCTTCCAACATTTAAACCTTATGCGTATTTGTGAATAATACACTAAAATAAAGACTCTGTAACATAGTAACAGTGAGTAAAATGTTATTCTACTGCAAAAAAATAGAGAATAAGTGTTGATGGCTGTATTCTGTAGTGATATCTGTAGCATCTAGACCAGAAATCGGTTGTTGTGTTTAGAACAGATTGGTGACACCAGTGAAACATTTTAATCATTAGAGCAGTCTAAAGCCTTACCTTTGGCTCAGGTTTTTACGTATATTTACCTCAGTACCAGAAAATGTGACCACAATTATTGTATTATTAAAAAAAAAAAAGCTTATTTAGCTTTTTTTTCCCTACTACTACTCCCACTCTTAAAAGAAACTTGTACATACATAACTTTTTTGTTTGTTTTTATACTTCTAGTGACAGATACATTTAAAAGTGTCATATAAATGTTTAAAATATATCTATTCATAAACAATCCTATTATATCATGTTGGGTAGTTCTGAGACAAATTGAGGGCACATGTATCTTCATTCAACATTCAAGCAATCTAGTCTCTCAAAAATACCCCACGTAACATACAACGCTATGTGACAAATCAAATATGTTACACTTTCAGCCACCCAACCTGTCTGTATGTTACGTGTTCATAAACATGAGAACTGTTGGGAATGACTCCACACACGTACATTTATTTTACTTTCTCATCGTCAGTCACTTTGAGAAACACTATCTAATATGATTTGGGTTGTGGTTAAGGTTAGGGATAAGGTTAGGGCTGGAATACACAACGTGTGTTACTGCCGGGACTGTCATTCTATTGGATTCCATCCACAATCAGATGGGACACCTCGGGACGTGACAAATGGTCGGTATGTTACAAGTCAGGAATGAGAACGGTGTCAAATACCAGGCCTTGGAGCATTTATCCTTACATCCACATAATGCTGAGCTAACAAACTAAATGAACACTAACTATAAATAGTACATGCTGTCACTAAACAAATAAATTAATAAATACAAAATCTTCACAAAACTGCTGTAATGGAACACCCCTCCACCCCCACTCCACTCGCTGAAGCTGGTGCTCCAATAGATACTAAAATCTATCATAATACACACATAAAATAAAATATGCCTGTGCCAAATTTTGGGGAATCCTTGTTAGGAAATGATGAAAAGGAACTTAATATGCAAGAAATGTACAGTGGAGCCATTTCTAATCAGAAATAAAAGAGAGAGCCTAAAGATTAAACCCCTATCATAAGAAGGTATGGCAGACACACTTGTACAGACGTAAAGACACAGAGAGAAAGAGATAAACAAAACTGAATGGAATGTCTCTTTGTAAATTCTCATATTGCTACATTGTTGAAAAAAACTGTTAAATATATCTTATCAAGCATAAGTAAGCCAGCTGTTTAGAGAGAACTCATCTACTGGGGTGACATGATACTATGAGGTATTTAGACTAAGATGGGGCCTGATTATTCAAGATCTTGTATGCAAGGAGACGGATTTAAAATTTGCTTCTGGAGTTAAGTAATACCAAATTCCCCTCTTCCTAAGCAACCCAATGCAACATTTTGCCATATAACTTTGTGACTGGTTGATATTGTGTGTGCATGGCTCGACACGAAGTGACAGATAGCTAAACATATGTAGTAGGCACTGAAAGTGTTGAATGATGATTCAGATGTCAAAGTAATGTTGAGGGCTATTTCCTTGTTTGTCTTCATCAATGTACATTCTTACAGTGCTCGTCCAGATTCTGTGAGCTTGATGGCAGATTTGATGGAATCTCTGTTTTGCTGAATGAGACCTGGCTCTTTGAATGCATGTACCTTTTTGAAGGGTTGTCTGGCTACACTGTTGTCATTCCAAATTAGCTGAATGCAAAACTTGTATCATTACAAGTACAGGCTTTTTTGAAGTTGGTGAAGAATGAGAATGGTGGAAACTGGACTTGGTTTTGTAGCTTGTACACACTGCCTTGTGTGCCTTCCTGACCATCAGGAACCCTCACGTTAACTTTTATTGAGTGGAAAAAAGTTAGCGTTTATCCTCCAGTTTCACTGTTTATGTTATGTTAACAAAGTTGTGTAGCCAGCCACCACACAGCACATCATTATATAGCAGTTAGTCCAACTTCAGTAACCTTACAAACGTCACTGCTGTTTAGTTTTCTGTCTTCATTTATGTCTGAAGTGATAGCAAAGCTGTACCTTTTAATTTTTGCTGTGGAGGTTTAGCTTCTGGAAATTTGCCTTCACGACCCTTCGTGGAAGCTCAGTTTGCTCTTCGTGGTGTTTTAGCCGACAACACAAAATAACATCATGGGGTGGCATCGCTGGATCCACTGTCCACCTGCCGTTTGATGACCCTCTTCCGGGATCCCAAGGGAAATACACTGCTCTCAAGGCGCTACTGCTGTGGAGCTACTCCGGGCTGAGAAACTCCTCTCTATCCTGGGCCTGGATGATGGTACCACTCTCGAGCTCACAGAAAGCACGCTGTTCTTGCTAGGAACGGATGACGGCAGAATGCTCTTCACCCACATCTTCCTCCTATAGTTGCCAGTGTAAGCTCGCCTTGTCAACTCCTGGCTGTTGGCTGCGAAGGATTAGTGCTCACTCACAGAAGAAGCGGATCGCGTTCTCCTGGCTACTAGGAGCTTCGGCATCCAGGCGAGAGTCCCCGACTCACTGACAGCATCTCCCGCGCCCCCCAGCGATTCTCCCTGGGCTTCTGACTCAGCGATGGTGGCTGGGATCGCAGCACGGCGGCACCGCAGAAAAGGGCTGTGTTTTTTTTTACTGTCTGCCACTTTTGCAGTTTTAAGGCCCAAGGAAACGAGCCCGAGTACCACCTGAGAGAGCCTAAGTACCACTAGTGGTACTAGTTCCACAGTTTGAGAAACACTGCTCCAGAGCTATTATGATACTTGACGTGAGCTGGAGTGACGCTCAGTCCATCATTGGCTGTGCAAATGGGATTTTGTTTGTTGTCTTGGAGTGGCAGAATGATATCACAGCAAGAGATATCTGACTGAAGGTGATGTGGGACTCAAGAAGAGGCACCGGCCGCTGACTAGAATGCATTTGGAGTGACATTCAGTGTAATCAGTTGTTCTTTTTTCAGTGGAGTCATCGGGGAATTCTTCTAATGTCCATTGTCCTGATATCTTGTTTAGAGTCCAGTTCTGCTGCAGCAGATTCCAAAATCTCTGCCTCAGTTAAAGCAGCTGTAACTTCAATGTGGCCAGAGCAGCCTCCACACGTGCCTCATCTACTCTCAACTGGGCTTTTTCCACCATAAGTTCAGTTTCTTTTTTGACAAAGGTGGAGTGAACACGCACTCTGGCACGTTGTATCCACTGCTAGACTTGATGGAGCTGTTAGAAGAACTAGCAACAGATCTTGTCACATATGACTTCACATGGACCTGGAAATTTAGTCTTCTGCTGATCTTCTGTGTTCGTCTTCTTCTCCATACTGACTGTACTGTAGACTTTATATTTTGCATAGAAAGTGCAACTAAAATGAGGAAGGGCATTTAAGGAAACCATCTCTGTTTTTTAAACTTGCTCTGTAATCCCTGCTGTGATTCTGTTTTTTTACTATTCTACTTTTCATCTAATTTTGTATTTCCCTTTATGTATTTCTTATACTGTACTTACAGACTGTTTTGGTAATTGGGAAGTTAATTTCAGGTCTCAAGTCTTTCTTTTTTATAAACAGTTTAACATTGGTCCATTTCCATAAAAACATGCAAAAAGGGAATTTTTATTTTTTTACACATCTTATCTGGTCCACTGTCTGTTTAACTCTGGCACATTTGTCACTTGCATGCCCGAAAATTGATAGATAACTTTGTTGTTTCCCCCACTTTTGTCTTGTTCATCACAGTTACAACTGTTCTGATTTGACCCATCTAACTCAATAGGGTTTTCATTCAGATATGAGTCAGAAGATCAAGTGAAGCATGGATTATCAGACTTCAAGTCCTTCAACATCCTGAAAGCTTGCACAGCTGCATACCTCTCAGGCACTGGCATTTTCTCTGCTTAGTAGTATTATACACTAATTGTAAAAGTGAAAGTCTTTTTCTTATTATCTTTGTTGCTCATATGATCTGAAGTGTTGTACTATGTCACCAGATATGTAATAACACCTTCTTTCATATAACACTCATATCACAGACTGCTGGTATATTTAATCAACTGCACAGAAGCAGTTCATCATAATAATTGAAGGAAAATGTCATCACTGGCGTAGATAACGAATGTTACACCCATTTTGTGGCCACAGTTGGCTGTCATCTCTGGAACAAGGCTTAACTCTGCTTGCCTCACATTCCACTGAAAAGTTGTTGAAATGTTCGAGAAACAACTACTTTAGCTTGTCATCATCGAGTGGCTGTAGCTCAGGCAGTAGAGCAGGTCATCTACTGATCGGAAGATTGGTGGTTTGATTCCTGGCTTCCTCTAGCCTGCATGCCAGATATCCTTGAGCAAGATACTAACCCCAAGTTGCTCTCCAATGCAGTCATCGGAGTATGAATGTCTGTCTGAGGCTACGTCCACACTAGTCCGGATCTTTTGGAAAACAAAGCTTTCCTGGAAAAACGATCCCCGTCCACACTATCGTTTGAGTCGTTATTCACACCTTTGCGCGTCCAGTACCGCGCATGCGTGAAATGTTAGACGAGCCGACCTGCCTGTTGTTTATTTACTTTCCGGCTCTTTAAAACGAGCGGCGAAATGGCGAGACAAAGCACCGAATGTGTCAAATGGAATGATAACGAGTTGGAGCTGTTGCTCCGAGTCACAGATGAGTACATATTAATCTTCAACACGGCCACTAAAAACTTTGAGCAAACAAAACAACTGCGG